>WEDG01003591.1:0-194343 GCA_017591395.1 Schistocephalus solidus | reverse complement strand
TCGAAGTCTTAGGCCGTTACACATGCACATGTGCACCAGTGGCAGTCTAATCGGCCAGACTCGGCTTTCCAATCTGGCCAATCACCTTCAAGGATGACTCACACAAGATCTCGTTGGATGCCCTGTGGTGACTCCACACGGTCTCACACTTGGAATGCCGCCAACTTCTTCCATGCCCCTCTTCGGCAATTCTGTACAGAATACACTATCCTACCAACCGGCGTCCCAATTCTTCTCTCCTACAGATCCGGATCTTAGGTAGTAGCGGCTAGGGTTTCCCCTAATAACTTAAGCCGCTGCGATATATTAGCTGCGATGAAGTCTTGCCCGTGCTGTTGTGGGTTCGAATCCTACCCAGGCCACCGAGTTTTTTTCACAATTGGGTCAAATTTAGTATTAAACTCTGCCTAAAACACACTGTAAACTCAAATACCTTTAATATTTTCGTAGGAGACGGCTCGTCCCCGTCTGTGACCTACGTTTCTTGGCAGTTATTTTTCGCTGTAGACAGTCTGTCCTAAATAAAATATTCGGCTCACGTTAGGCACTTCTTCGAAAATTTTTCGGTATGAGCTTTATACTTACCGTTTGCCCGCCTGACCTGCATAAAACCCCATACAATGCCTCCATTAATAGTTTCCAGAGTGTAGGCTGGAAGAGCAGTTTATTTTGCAATAGTATTCATTTCTTACCAGCTTGCCACATAGTTTGCGCGGAGCAGAGAGAATAGCGCGTGAAAAAATGAATTAAAATCGTCCCGTCTGCCTACAGCCGCTGTTCCGTATAGATTAAGGCGCCTTGGAGGGTGGGGGAGATATTATAATACCTGTCAGGTTCTTAAAGCCGGCGGCAGACACATTAAGAGCATTAGCAGACGCTCGTTGAGTTCAACATATGGGTGGACTGAGCCAAGCGCGCCGCATGCCAGCCCGAAAGTTGGCAGAACGAGTGCCTTAACGACAGGAGTTGGTGGCAACATCAAGTGTATGAGAGAGAGAGAGAGAGAGAGAGAGAGAGAGAGAGAGAGAGAGAGAGAGAGAGAGAGAGAGAGAGAGAGAGAGAGAGAGAGAGAGAGAGAGAGAGAGAGAGAGAGAGAGAGAGAGAGAGAGAGAGAGAGAGAGAGAGAGAGAGAGAGAGAGAGAGAGAGAGAGAGAGAGAGAGAGAGAGAGAGAGCGTGAAAGATGGAGGGATTGTGCGTCAGCATGAACTATCAGTCTGCCTTGCCGACTGCCATAATTGTTTCATGTCATGCGCATGCGTCAGAAGCCGGCTGCTTGCCTTAAGATAGAGTCAATGTCAAATAGGACACAGCACACTGTCACTACTTCCATCAGGTCCACTGTTTAAACAAGGCGTTAGGACTCAGAAAGGTTTTTCAGGACTATTGTTTCAGTAATCAAGGAACATTCACATATAATCGAGAATAAGGTAAGGAAACTGAGGAAAATAAAGTCCAAGCGTGTGTTTCCCAAATGGCCTCAAAACATTGCCTATCATTCTCGAATACAGTGTATCATACAATTTCATTTCATCTCTCGGAACTTTGCTGGATCTTTTGTGTGGTAGTTGCTTTTGACGCGCGAAATGCTTTTGGTAGGGATTGCCTATTCGGCATCCTGCTACAGGACATGGGAACAGGGAATGGCCGTAATGCAGGTGGCTTTGGGCTAAATTCCAGGAAAATTAGGGTTAAGGTGACGGTTATGTTGAGGTTAGAGCAAGTGTTAGCAGACGAAATTTTTTAATGCAAGGCCACCTGCATCACGTTGGGGACATTCCTCTTCTCGTGCTCGGTAAGGGGATGGGAATATAAACAGTTTTCACTATTATTTTTGCAAAATGGATCTATGTGGATGTCTTTTAAGTCACCAAGCCTGTCATGACCGATCGCTGCTTTGCCTCAAATTGAAAAAAAACCGGTCTTTGGCTTACCCGAAGCTAGGCTCCGCCGACCGGCCACAACGCGGTAACCGTCTCGACCGACGGGCAAAAACAGATGAGGGTATACTGTGTTGTATTTGTCCCCACACCCGGTGGTCCTACTTCCCACCCCCTTTAAAAAGTCCTACGGAGATAGCGACATTAAACCGCTTCCATAGTCCAGACTAACTCGGATTGCTCTCCCAATAAAACAAAACCGTGACCCATAAGGGATTTGGCAACCATCTGGGATGTCTCAGCAGTCTTCCTTAGGGACAGCACTGCTTATCTCCTCATAGAGGCCGAGAATAGAAAATTTGCTCTAAAGAAATGCGGGAACACCGTACCCTATGGGCTACCGGGGTGAGTCGGCTCACACTAGCAGCCTGGAATGTTCACTCCCTTTTAGACAATCCGAGGAGCAACTGACCGGAACGGAGGACGATGCTAGTTACTCGTGAACTGACCCACTACAAGGTGGGCATTTCTGGTCTCAGCGAGACCCGATTCTATGAGTAGGGCCAGCTGGGGGAGGTGGGTGCCGGCTACATCTTCTTCTGGAGCGGCCACCCAAAGGCAGAACGACGCGAAACTGGTGCCGCCTTTGCGATACGGACCGAAATAGTGGGACAACTGCCCTGTCTGCCGCAAGGCATCATCGATCGTCTGCTTCTTTGGAGATCCACATTCGCCACCATCATCAGCACCCACGCTCCCCAATGCTAAGATCTGATCAGTCGAAGAAAAAATTCTCAGAGGACTTGCGTGTCCTCTTGGCATCTGTGCCAAAAGCAGACAAATGGTTTTCCTTGATGACTTCAACGCCAGCGTCGGGCAGCACGCTGCCAGGGAGGGAGTGCTGTGTCCCCATGGTCTCGGCGGCTGAAAAGATAATAGCCTCCTTCTGCGAACCTGCGTGAAACATTGCCTCCTACTGATAATCACCTTCTTCCATCTTCCGACGCGGGAAAAGGCCACATGGATGCACTCCCGATTGCGGCGATGACAACTGCTGGACTAAGACGACACCGAGAGGACGTGCTTATGACCAAGACTATCTGGGACACCAAGGACCAGGAGGCCCAGTCCAACGCTACGAGGACAACTTGAAGGCTTCCTTGAAAAGCCTTCAATTCTGTAGTGGCCCGACTCCGGGCGCATACGGCAACGCTGAATCTCTTGCGCCTACTTGCGAGTGCGCGCAGGCGACGGCCAATCCCGGCTGTCCTAACCGGCCAATCATCTTCAAGGCAGAACCACACACGACCTCGCTTAAGGCGCTTTGACGACTCCCCACGGTCTCACGCTTTGGACGCCGCTTTACCGGCTCCAGACGTACCCTCATCCGACTATCAAATTCTTTCAGTCTCTTCTCCAATAGTTATGTCCAGAATATACTATCCTCCCGAGTGACGTTCTGTTTCTTATCTTCTCTACGGAATCTGGCCTGAAGGTCGTAGTGGCTACGGTCTTCCCTATTAGCTTTAACTGCGGCGAAAAAGCAACTCACCAAGCTGTGAAAATCTCGCTAACGACGGATAGACCTGGATAATAACATTAAAGACCGGGGCTGCAATCTATGAAACCAATCGGATCACTACAGCCAAAGCCAAGAGCGAAGCACACAAGTCTCTGGCGTTCCCGGTCCCCAGCATTCGCAGTTGACCCCTACCAAAAGTCCGCAATGTCGGGGAGCTTTCCGCATGCAAATCGGTCTCGTCGGACATCTCCACTGCCCATGCAGTAAAATTCTGCCAACCTCAGCCACTGCCTCCTAAATCGC
Source organism: Schistocephalus solidus (assembly GCA_017591395.1). Classification (NCBI taxonomy): domain Eukaryota; kingdom Metazoa; phylum Platyhelminthes; class Cestoda; order Diphyllobothriidea; family Diphyllobothriidae; genus Schistocephalus; species Schistocephalus solidus. The sequence continues at coordinate 190,640 of WEDG01003591.1, read as the reverse complement.
TCCTGCTGCATCCCTAATGGCGCTTACGGCGTGGGCCACCCTCGTCACTGGTGATCATAAACCCAATGCCACGCCGCCATCAGTATCATCCCTTCAACTACCCTTGCGGCGGCTCCAGCCATCACAACCTCTCTCAACCCAGTCACCGGTAGCGCCCCGTCGACCACTGCCCTCGCCACCGTCGCCGTCGGCATCACCACCACCACCACCACTAACACCACCATAAGTGACGGGGACTCGGTCCCCACCTGTCCTGACGGCGATCGCACATTCACCTCACGCATCGGCCTGATTGGTCACTTGCGGATCCATTGATCAGAAGCTGACAAACCAGTACTTGGAATACCAAGAAAAAGTATAGACCGCCGCCTACACTGCCCTCGTGTATTCCACCATCGCATGAGTCTATAGGGCCACATGCACACTCATGAAAGCGGAATCCAACGCGATGCCGACACACCTAACACGTCTGGCGCACCCATTGACACCCCCATCCCCAGCTCTTAAATCAGCGTGACCACCGATATCAGCAGCACAACTCCGGCCGACTGAACACCTCCCGACCTATCTTGCACTCACTGCCACCGCGCCTTCATCTTACGTATCGGCCTAATCGGTCACTTGCGAATCCATCACACGCAGACGGGTGATCCAGTGCCTGGGACCCCGGCGTACAGTCATCGCATCCGCCTCCACTGTTCATACTGTCCGCACACTTTAACTCTCTGCATGGGCGTACTTGGCTGCATGTCCCTTCACGAAAATCTGCGGTAAAGCACGGCAGGCCCACCCTCCATCATTACACAGTCTCCCCTATCAACGTATGCATCACATATGTAATCTCCTATAACCACCCAATATCGGCACCTTTCATGTTAGAGGTGTGTTCTTCGACTCCGCTCGATGTGGCTTTTCAGCTACATTTTAAACTTTTACCCCAATCATTACGATAAGCGCAACTCCTGGCCAAGTTTAGACTAAGAACAAGTGATATACGATAGACATACTGACACGCAGGCCCAGGCTGTGAGAACCAGGATATCTGCCGCTGCAGTTGTGTTGAAATCCTGATCAATCGTTTATTGTGGATGAGGGAGTGTGATGGTGCCCCTAGGTGCGAATTTTGCCGTGCCAGCCACCTGTGCCTGATCCCGCCTCTGATCTTCTAGACTCTGTCTTGACACTGGACACGGGCGGATGAGGGAGAGAGTGTGGTAGATGCAGTGCAAGTCTACTACCACTTGAAACTAATTTACGCACAAGTCACCGCACTTGCTTTCAACCTACTGTGAAACACGCGTTGGCTGTCAACTACCTTTCCCAATCTGAGCATCAGTTGGTCGCTCGGCTCTGAAAATCGAGTGCTGCACGCGAAAGGGCAGCGTGAGTGAAGTCGATGGCTCAGCGCGTTTTACTCACTTTAAAAAATCTGTCTCACTTGAGACTATCACAATGCGCTAAAAGCGGTGGCTTGCAGGACTGCTAACTGACAACTTAAATCAGACCTCGAATTCAGCTCCATGTAGGCTTGTGTGGAGCGGCCGACTGTCAGCCAGAGAGTCAGTCTGCAATGGCTCCCTCTTAATGTGGCCTCAGTGGCGCTCCGACTCAGTGTGATCTGAACCGATGTGGTAGCACGCTTAGATCAGCCAAATGCGTCCTCTCCCACGTCCAGTCTTCTTGACTTTTTCATGACACCAGGCCCAGGTGATAGATGAGAAGGAACTGTGGCAGATGCTGCAAAATTCCATTAGCAATATAAGCTAAATCACGCGCAAGTCACTGTGTCTGTGCCGATCATGCTGTGGGACACACTGGACATCGTCGTTAACGACAGTCCGGAAGCAGATAAACCAACCAAATTTCCTCATGTTTCCAAATTGGCCACTTTTGCTGTAGCTGGAAAGAAGGAGTCACAAAATATGCATTAAAGTGATGCTCTTAAGAGTCTCTTCGTACCTGCGTGTCAAGTTTGTTCCTTTTCCAAATGAAAACGATGAATCCACACGAAATTACGGGAAACGCCTAGTTCGGTATTTAATGTGTACTGAGTCTACCAATAGTACCCTTCATTTCCTGCATGAAATCATTTATAAAAACCTGTGGGCAAATCCCACTATAAAACCCCTAGAACTTAACTTCTAAAATACGTTGTTTAATTTCAAAAAATTGTCAAAAGTTCACAGTTTGTCTTTCCAAATCCACTAGCGTAATCGAATAGATGCAGGAAAACAAAGATTGGTCGGTCTGCAGTCGAACGAAAAGGAAGGCGAAGTCGCGATTACAAGGATGTATTACATATCTACTGGATTCTGCACCAAAAAAGCCAAGTACAACAAAATTATCGAAAGCCTCCGAAAATGAAGTGGATTATTTTTGAATGCATGAAAATCATCACCCTGAGTGCCTGATCCATTCCCTTCCACTTGAGCGCCTAAGGCCTAGGAATAGCATTTCTGTTGCAGTTTGAAAGCACTGATGTTTTTTTTTTCTAGGTAGAACGGACAACTCCGCTTCTTGTGCTATCTCCCACCAGACTAGCGAACCAAAAGGGTGCATTTCTTGGTGGCCAACCGTCAGTATACTTTCATCAGTTAAGAAGAGACTCTCGATGCCAGATCCGCTCAAAAGTTCGCATCACTCAGGGGCTGACCTTATCAAACGAAGTGTAAAATAGTAAATTTACATTGTCTCACGAAAGCACTCCCCCCACCTCCCCTAGTCAGTTAAATGTTTTATATTCTTTATGAAAAGTCCCTGACTCCGACAAGTCCATCAGCTGCTACGGAATCTAGTCGAGTAGAATGACACAAACCACTGTTTTGAGTAACTACTGTACCACCAGTAATCGTGTTTTTAGTTTAGGAGACATTTTATCCAGGTAAATTCATTCTGTAGGAAAAGAAGATTATCAATGGTAACGAATCGGGAATGGTTATTAACAAATACTAAACTTAGCGGCCTAGGATGGTTTCGAACCAACAAGAGCAAGGGGAAGGCCTTAGTTAAGCCAACCCTCTAACTTGACCCAGGTGGGATTAAACTCAGGGCCCCGCTGGGGCCTCGTAGCTCAAGTTAGTAGACCATTGTCTGCACTAAAACTTTCCCCTTGCTGGCGTGGGTTCGAGTCCCATTGAGACTGCCGAGATTTTTCACAATTTGGTAAAATAATTATTCAAATCTGCCAAAACCCCCTATTAAAGACAAAATGGTCGATAAACGGGAATAGAGGGGTTCCAAGAAGCACTCGACCAGGAATGTTACTTGCCTTAAGTTTCGGATGCGCTATCTAATGCGCAAAATGGACCATCCTATTTGGAACACTGTATCTCATAGTATGTGATCTGTCTCATTATAGTTATGGATTACGAGCATCAAGTGAGCTGCACGCCTTCGTCGTACTTGGTACAAGTATGGCTTACTCACCCGCATACGAGTCACTAATTATTGCAATTTAATCACTTTTGTTGATTATTGACCGGATAATGGCTCGGCAATTTGGGTTGCTGATACTGTTAATACACCATTTTTCGCCTGAGCGTTCTCCGCATAACCAATTACAATGTCAGAGTGAAGTCTCAGCATGGAATGTGGAGGGGGGATCATAAAGCACAACAACAGTTTATACGTATCAGAAAACATCTTTATAGACAAATAAAGGAATGTATTGAAGCAAAGAGACGTATTCCAGAAAGCAGTGCATAAGAAGATGAGATCGACGAAATTAGGAGTTTATTTACTCGACACCTTGGATTCGCACTCAAACCCATCGTCAGATGCAGCCACAAATATAGTTGCTGGAGGTAGAAGGATTGCAGACTTTATCAAAACTCAGCTGGCGCACCACCACATGCCTACTATAATTAGCAGCTCCAGCGTTCATCCTTGGGGTTTTGGGTGGAAGCGTGCCCCCTAAACGGACCGCGTGGTAGATGCGCTTGACCAACACGGGGGCTAAATCAGGGTGCGGAAGGCGTTATTATTCTGGGATGCGATCCCATGACAAATGCCGAACATGGGGGTGCGCGTGTCCAAAATGGGCATGCGTAGGTTCAAACTCATGCCGCGACCCACTCTACCACTCCATGGGAGATGCTTCATCTGCACCCAAGCCCGCCTCCGGTCTTCTTGACTATGTCTTCACATCGGGCACACGCAGGTAAGGGAGATGAGAGTGCGGTAGATGCAGTGCGAGTCCATTATCACTTAAAACTAATTTGCGCACAAGGCACCGCCCCTGCACCACCATTCTGTGGAGCATACGGTGGATATCATCGGACTACGACCGTCGAACTGTTGTCGTCGAGCGCAAGCACAATAGCCGAACCCCCTGAGAACATTGCCGGTAATGCTAACTGTCGTACCAGAGCCGTGGTAAGAGGAATTTTATGGGTAGAGCAGAATTAAGTAGCAGAAAATCTGGCAAAAAACAATCGAAGAAAGTAAGGTAATTACAACCTACGTACCGATCATAAGTGATCTAAATGTTACCCGCGGGATTTAAGAGAAACGGAACAGCTACCCCATTGACGAAGGGCAAGGGAATCGGCCTTCCGGATCGGCGCCAGGGAAAGCAAACCTGAACCGGTGTCAAATAGAGCTAAATAGGAAAACAGAGCGCTGGCGACAAACAGTGCCAGTTACAGCTAGCCAAGTCACCGAGTCATTACCACGCCAAGAAGCAACAACGACAATTAAATTACGGCAACCGAGGGCTCGGGTTCGGACTAACAAGTAACCATCGCATAAAACAAGAGAGAACCACTCGTGTCTTATGTGACAGTAAATGCGTGGCAAATGCGTCTGCACAGCCAAGGTCTCAGCACATCATCTGGAGGCGGGGGGTCATTTCGCTTTTCAAGCGACTACGCGGTCGGAGAGCAGCTCGCGGCCCAAGCGGTTGTCATTTTTGCGATAATTTTGACCTCGTAAAACTTGAACGTGTGGCCTGGCCCTGTTGAAGGAATCGCATCATTCCTCCCCATTGCTGCTGCATGTCCAGCCATCCACCTTCTCATAGTTTCTCCGACACGGTTGCTTTACCTGTAACTACACTAGCAGCAGAACATGACTCCAGGCGTGTCAACGAAACCATATGGCGCCCTAACACAAATGTGTCTTTGCGACCGATTGGTTGCTGTTTTTGCAGCACAGTACTTGTATCGTATTGCTTATTTTTCGGAACATGTCAGTTTCTTAGGACAGCACAACCTTTGCGACAGACGAGAAGATCGAGGAATTTTCAAACTGATAGTGATGCAATTAGGGCAATTAAAGACTAGGGTTGCGGTACATTAAGCAGCTGTCGCACCAAATGGAGTCATCTGCTGGGAATGCGAGAGCAATTGCGGTATGCAGTTGCATAGTAACTGCATCCTATGAACACTTGTCGAACATTACACTGTCAAACCCGAAGCTGCGGATGAATTCGAGAGCGAGTCTGCAAATTTCGGACGAATACAGCTGTTGTTCCAACCGTTCGCGTATTCCAATCTGGTTACACCAACCGACAATCAGACGAAATAAATATTGCGTTGGAATTATCTCGCTAGAACGCCTGGGCGAGCAGAGGCTCAAATTTCCGACCCCTTGGAGGGAGGTGAAAATGGCTACACAATAGAGGCCAAGAGTTAGGAGGAGGTCGGGAATTTCGGTAACGATTTGTCGTGATGGAGGTGGGATGGCTAATCAGGCAAACTCTACACGACCGGATACGGATAAGCAGTTGTTTTTATAGTGGGAAAACACAGTCAGTGAGTCGTCCATAGTGAACCCCTGGTCGAACTGGCGGTGGATAATGTTTGGTTGGGAGTATCAAGTCTCGCGGAAGTCTCGAGCCTGTTTTGTGCTGACCCTGGCGATCAATTCAACATCGTCCCAACGCAAAGGAGGTCAAATTCAGGGGCGTATAAACAGGCGAGAGACAGTGGGAAGAAGGAGACATGATCATTGGAAAAGAAGCTTTATTAGCCTGAAGTTTCGGATTCTCACTCGAATCTATCATCAGAGACAGAGTTAGATAAGGGACAGTGTGGCACGTCGGTGAGCAGCTAGCTTGTATTCTTTCATGCTGGTCCCAATCGTTGACCCATATGACAAAAATGAGCACAAGAGCTATTGTTTCATGAGATGCTGCGAAGGAGATTAGTTTGCCGCACAGTAAACATGAGCTCCTTCACTCGAGATACGGCAGTGTGCAGGTAGGACGTCACAGAGTCGTAGTGACGCAGATTCTAAATCTGTTTAATTGCCGGCGATGGCTCTAGAAGTTCCCTGCATGCATGGCAAGGAGAGGATCTCCGCGGCACCACCGTGGCATCCACGCGGGTATAACGGTTGATGCAAGGTGTATGAGCATGAAACTTTTTCTGCGCGTCTTGGATGCACACGTGCCAACAGTGCGAGTTCTACGTAAAAAGTGTACCCAGTATCCATGCCTGCGTGATCACGTGAGACAGGTGCTCTCCACCATAGCACCTAGCTGATGCTCAGGATTTCGTGTAAATACAGATTTTCCAATTTAACTACAAGCCAGTGCATCTCAGGCACTGCACTTACTTCTATAGAGGACTTCTTTCTTATCCAAACAGCCACCCTCTATCCTAAGGGTTTACAAGCTCGGTGCGCAGTGTAGTCGTCGTTTTTGCATCATTTTGGCGCCCTTCAAGGAGTTCAAACGCAGTTAAATGTAAGAAGAGGTTGCCTAGCTTGGGCGCCTGTTGGCAGTACCTATGTTCACGCAAACTCATTTTGATTCAAGCATCGACAGGCGGAATTTATGGGATATTTACATTGCGATCCTCATACCACTCGCTTCGTTTCATTTAGAGACAGAATATTTCAGTTCTCATGAATGGTCATTTTTAACGTTATGTCGTCAAACATTCTGAACAGCTTTACATTTTACTCCTAGTTTTCTAACAAAAGAAAGACGTCACCAACTTTTGTGAAACAGACCGTCCTTCACACCAAAGACGGTTTGCCGGTAGCATGTAAGTTGCCTCAATTTAACTAACCATAAGTCAGGCAGTTTAAGGGGCACTGCTTAAGACGAAAAGAAAAATCATGCACAAATGAGCCTAAACAACAGCTTCCCGACTTCCAAAGTCCCAGAACTTAAAGACTCCCGACCTACTGCCCCACAGCAACCCAGATGGTTGGCGGACATCGCATATCACAGTCGCTTGCGGTAGTGGCTCGTTGACCACCTCCGTCTCCCTTATCCGCTCGAGACCGTCTTTTGCTTTTAATTGCTCTAACCTACTGCAGTCTTTCAGCCTTCTGAGTCAGAGGCTGGCGTTTATGTGTACCTATCGAGTTTGGATAGGAGAACCGAAACTCAGAAGACCCGCATTTCCTACATCTGTCACTCCTTGGGGGGGGGGGGGGGGGGGGTGGAGAGATTTCATGCTCACCAAAGATGAAGTTCCGTAAAAAAATCTAACACATTCAGCGGAATTACTTACGAGGGAGGGATAACTCGTACTGTAAATAAAGGCACATGAACAATGCATACAAAGACAAGGGAGACTGGAATGGTCAGTTCAAGCTTATTATCCGTCATCAGCCAGTCATATCCAACCACAGGTGATGCACCACCAAGGCTCGAATCCGCAATCTGTTGATTAGAAGTCCAGTTTTATAACCTACTGCGCCACGGGCTCTTTGAAGAACGGGACTGGTGAGTCCCATAACCAGTCAGTGAGAACCTGTCAACCAATGTTAGTATTCTCGATCGAAACCGGCAAAACAACGAGCCCGCGGCTCAATATTTAGAGCCTTGGACTTCTGATCAAGAGGTCACGGGTTCGAGCCTCGAGTGGGGCACCACATGGGGTTGGGTATGTCTGCCTAATGACGACTAATGAGCCGGAAATAGCCATAACAGTCTCCTTTGTCTTTTATGGCATTGTTCATCTGCCTTTACTACTACTAGAGCGAGCCCCAAGGCCGAACGGGACGAGTGAGTTCCGTTAGCAATAGGTGAGATATCGTCAACAAAAATCGCACTGTTATAGGTCTCGGTACATGGAATGAGTTCACACACGGCAGTTCGACCGTCGATTTCGACGAGGGTCCACCGTATGCTCCACACCAGGTGGGGCAGGGACGGTGACTTGCGCGTGAATTAGTTTTAAAGTGATAGTAGCCTTGCGCTGCAGCTACGCATTCTCCTCCTCCCCGCACCCGGTGTCAAGACAGAGTCAAGAAGACCGGAGATGGGAGAGGGCGCAGGTGGCTGGCGCGGGCCGGAGCCGCCCTGGGCGTGCCACCACACCTGGCTCGGATCCCACGAGGTGGGAGTGCCATAAAGGCTACATTAAGAAGGAGCCATTGCAACCTGACTCTCAGTCCGCCAGTCGGCCACTTCACACAAAAACACACATTGGGCTGACCTCGCGGTCCGAGTTGTCCCGTCAGTTGGCAACCTTCAAGCCACGGCTTTTAGCGCACCGTGATAGTTTCAAGCGCGTCAGATTTGTTTATAGTGAGGAAAAATGCGCTGAGCTGTCGACTCACTCTCCCCCTTACCCCCACAATCAGACCACTGTCCGAGCCGGCTCAGTTGTCTGATGCGGAAGCGAGCGCAGCTGCTAGTGACCCTCGCCTACGTGTACTACGTACACGACCTGGCCCCCAAACACACAAGCACCAGGATTTCACACAACAGGGGGTTGAACGGCTTACATCTCACATGTGAGATAGCCAGCGGTCACGTTAAGAAGGAGCCATCGCAGCCTGACTCTCAGACCACCAGTCAGCCACTCCACACAACACACATTGGACTAACTAACACACTCACACACACACACACACACACACACACACACACACACACACCAAGTCACTTTATGCGCATGTGTGCACATCTGATTACTTGAACTTTAGTCGTATTGGCGAATGCCTGTCCATTAATAAGGTCATTGAAACTATTCAAAAATTGACTATCGCAGAGCCACAAAGTGAGTTGATAATAGGGTCAATTTTAACATGCACACATCGTAACCGAAGCGGTCGCCAAACAGGCTATAACGGTGTCACCATGAAAGGCAAGATGACCCGATCGAACAGCGTTCAAAGTCTCAATAACCTTGGGTAACATACTCATTCTGTGTTTCACGAAAAACTCTCAGACTACTGAGACGGTTGAGTTACACTTATTGTTATTTAAACTCAAATATAGTCTCACATTTCACGGCTCCGTTACTGTCGCCGTTGTCCCCTTGTTCGTTTTACTTCCGGTCACAATAGACACTGACACCGCTAAGCCAGGGATTGACAGCTGATTAAGAGCTCCGGTTTGATGGTAACAAGTTGCTCCATTATCACTGCACTTCTTCAAGCTGCTGTATTCCGCAGAACCACGACCAATCACCTAGCTAGTGTTTAGTCTGATACCAAGACTGGTAAAATACACGCCCGCAGATGAACGCTCGGTGCGTACACTAAGCTCGTGCCAGGGACTTACGGGACAGGCTAATTATGGGTCAACTAACTCCTGTATTCAGCGCTTTCAACAATTTATTCACTGGGATTCAGAAAGCGTAGACCACGATGCGTCACTCTGGATGCGAAGAATTCTTTGTGTAGCACAGGAACACTACAGAGCGGTCACAGTATTTATGACATCGTTTAGTCTCACCTTCATCCATATCCTCGCACCTTTCAGATGGAAAATTCCCCCAGAAAATTTATCCGAGCAGCTGTAATTCGGACCTGCCACATATGCTTTAACACTGTCCAGCCGCGTAATAATGCTATAACGCATTTTCCCGGTTGGATGAAGGCCTATGCTAGCTTATTTTTCTTTACTTCGCTCCTTATCTCAAGCTGCTCTGATTCAAGCGGGCTTATGTGGCTTTATAAGTGAAGAAGAAGAAGACGAAGGAGAAGAAGAAGAAGAAGAAGAAGAAGAAGGGTCGCGAGTTTAACTTCGCAGCCACGAAGATAATCGCCCACGCCAGATGCAAGACAAGCCGAGAATTGATTGAAGCCTGGGCCTCCGATGATAACTCAGTCAATCGATTTATCGATCTGGTGCCGGCATAAAGGGCCCTGCGAAGTCACCTCCGCACTGGCGCCACTGCTGTCTGATTGGCCCCTGCCCCCCTATAAATGTTACTCGTTTATGTTGCTGTTTTATCTCTGACGATGGACTCCAGTAAGAGTTCGAAAACTCAGACGAATAAAGCCATGATTCCGGTGAACGAACAACCTTCTTCTTCTTCTTCTTCTTCTTCTTCTTCTTCTTCTTCTTCTTCTTCTTCTTCTTCTTCTTCTTCTTCTTCTTCTTCTTCTTCTTCTTCTTCTTCTTCTTCTTCTTCTTCTTCTTCTTCTTCTTCTTCTTCTTCTTCTTCTTCTTCTTCTTCTTCTTCTTCTTCTTCTTCTTCTTCTTCTTCTTCTTCTTCTTCTTCTTCTTCTTCTTCTTCTTCTTCTTCACTTATACACACACACCTGGAATGCGGACTTTCGCCTCCATCATGTGGCTCTCGTTAGAATGCGCCTCGCATAGCTGTTTGTAGTCACACTTACTGGGTATGATATGTTAGCTTTGGCAGAGGAGTCACCACTGCTCTCGTATTTCTTGTCTAAGAGCACATACCAGTGGGGTTCATCGACCTGTGCTAATTACGCGACACAAAGTTTCCGTGTGATGTTGTTCTGGCCCGGTAGCAAAACAACAGACGACAAAGTTGGTTTATTGACCGTCGTCATGCAGCGGCCTAAGATGTCGAGGGTCGCACAGACGGAGTAACGTGAAGCACTGGGAATAACCCCTGGCTTAGACCAAGTTAAAGAGTTTTGCTAAGCGGGTCATTGCACTCATTCAGAAAACAAGGTAGAAGAGGAATTTGCTGGATATATATATATATATATATATATATATATATATATATATAGCACAAATATGTTGCTAAGAGTGCAACAGGCAAGACGCAGACAGCTGTTTCACGGTCATTACCGATCATCAGTACATCATATGCCTTGTGCGGTGAGGTACATAAACAAGCCAAACAAGTGCGTAACACTCACTAATGTGGTAAGGATCTCACTCGATCCCATTGTCCGCCGCAGTTACCTACCGGCGATAAACGAACGTTGTGTCATAGGACACATACCATATATAGCACAAATATGTTGCTAAGAGTGCAACAGGCAAGACGCAGACAGCTGTTTCACGGTCATTACCGATCATCAGTACATCATATGCCTTGTGCAGTGAGGTACATAAACAAGCCAAACAAGTGCGTAACACTCACTAATGTGGTAAGGATCTCACTCGATCACTCGATCACTCGATCACTCGATCACTCGATCACTCGATCACTCGATCGGTAATGACCGTGAAACAGCTGTCTGCGTCTTGCCTGTTGCACTCTTAGCAACATATTTGTGCTATATATATGGTATGGTCCTATGCACAACGTTCGTTTATCGCCGGTGGTAACTGGCGAGCGGACAAATGGGATCGATGAATCCGATACACTAGTGTTTACGCACTGTTATGTACCTCACTGCACTAGCATAATGATGATGATCGGTAATGACTTTATATATATGGTATGTGTCCTATGACACAACGTTCGTTTATCGCCGGTAGGTAACTGGCGGGCGGACAAATGGGATCGAGTGAGATCCTTACCACATTAGTGAGTGTTACGCACTTGTTTGGCTTATATATATATATATATATATATTGAAATATCAGCATCCCAAGAAATTTAATTAAATAAAGTTGAGTTCTTTGGGAACAAAATAACTTTATTGTGTAAATTTTCGAATCTCGTGCCCCAGTTCGTCGTCAGACAAATGGGAGATATACAGAAAACAGTTAACCTTAAGTAATGCCTAACACAAGATTCTATGGTTGGCTAAAGTTTGAGCCAATAGACATCCAGAGTTTAAAGTTATCTGATCGATAGTGGCTGTTTTCGCCTCCACTTGACCTTGAGACATTTGTAATTGGCATCTAAATCGATATGCCTGTTAATGCATGCCTCATCTGAGTGCATTGCCTCCAGGAATTCGCGGCCTCTTCTTGTTGGGCAGGCGCCAACGATGTGGTGTCATTTGATGTTATTTCTTTATTTACGTCTATCCCTCTGGACTTAGCGAGGACCTGTACTGCAGAACTCCTACAGGCCTATTCTACCGATGTACCTGCATAAGTCCTCCTGGAACTCCTCGATATTTGCCTTGAAACAAACTTTTCCTTTGCTGAAAATTATTATCGACAACTAAAATGCGCCCCTACGGGTTCGCCAATATCCGGTTTTTTGGCGGAGGCTGTGATGCAGAAACTAGAGGCTACAGCTCTCCCCAGAATTAACCCGAGATTGTGGCTACGCTACGTAGACGATACATTTGTTATCGTCGAAAAAGATCAACTTGATCCACTCCACAAAAGCCTGAACTCCACGTTCCCAGGAATTCAATTCACCCTCAAAACAGAAGTTGATGAACGACTCCCTTTCTTAGACGTCCCCATACATAGGAAGACAGACGGGACACTACATACCTCAGTCTATCGTAAAGATACATACTCCGAGGTTATTTTACATTTTGGGAGTAACCACCCCATGTCTCACAAACGCAGCTCTGTTAACAGCTTGCTACGTCGAGCAGAAACTCACTGTTCCGATGAAGAAACATATCGAACAGAAATGAAATACCTTTTCAAATTATTTTACAAAATGGATATCCTCCTGACTTTGTCCGTCGATGCATGCGACGACAACAGTTAAAAGAAAAAAGGTATTTCCAGAGCTACGACCTCCCAGGCGTCAAATAAACAACAACAAACTGGCGAACCCTCCCGTATGTAAAGAATGTATCTGAGCTCGTTGAAAGACAGCTCAAGAAACACAATATACAAATAGCGCACAAACCAACAACAACTTTGCGCACCCAGCTTGTACACCCTAAGGACAGGGTTGGCTATTACAATAGAAAAGAAGTCGTCTACAAGATACCGTGTACCAGTTGTGATGCAGTTTATTGTGGCCAAACCGGAAAACCTCTATCCACCCGTTTACATGAACATCAGTTAGCGGTGAGGAAACGAGACCCTTTATCGCAGGTAGCCATGCACATACTGGACACAGGACACCTATTTGGATGGGAGGATACCCACATCGTTGGCGTCTGCCCAACAAGAAGAGGCCGCGAATTCCTGGAGGCAATGCACTCAGACGAGGCATGCACTAACAGGCATATCGATTTAGATGCCAATTACAAATTTCTCAAGGTCAAGTGGAGGCGAAAACAGCCACTATCGATAAGATAACTTCAAACTCTGGATGTCTATTGGCTCAAACTTTAGCCAACCATAGAATCTTGTGTTAGGCATTATTTAAGGTTACCTGTTTTCTGTACATCTCCCATTTGTCTGACGACGAACTGGGGCACCAGATTCGAAAATTTACACAATAAAGTTATTTGTTTCCAAAGAACTCAACTTTATTTAATTATATATATATATATATATAGTGCAGTCAGGGCACAAGAGGTTCCTGATCCGAACAAATTAACTCCACGGAGTTCCAGCAAGGCCGCCGGTTTCACTCATGTAGCCTAGCTGCGCAATTTAACTTCGCATTACACGACTTCCTCCGAGCAACAGCCACCACTGGTAAATCATTAACAGGAATTAAATGAAGCAGGTTGCACAGTGCATTAGAGACTGCGCACTTAGTCCTGTGTGTCCCAGTTTAACCTCTTGCAAAAAATCAAAAACAAGGCCGGTCTCTGTTCAAAAATTGCAGAAAAAGGCGCATCGGCTCCGTAGAGTGCGAGATCGCGTCACGTGATGTCTCGCATCTTAGCTGCGACAGGGATTGTACCAGCTAATCGATAATGCTAAAGTAGTTTTTGTCGCTCTTATGACAAAAGGCATAGGCGCTGCCTGCCCATGAACCGAGCAGGTGTTATCAACCGATAAGCCTGATCGATCGAAGGTTTATACAGATCCAACGAAGTTGGCGAGTTCCAAACTATATAATTCGCGACCGTTAATATCTGCCCTCCAATAAATAACGCATTTGCATCGAGCGAAGCATACCGTTTTAGGCGCCACACAGACAGCTCGGCTCCCGAAACATAAGGGCTCCTAGGTAGGCAAGTTAGGAAAATCAAAAATAGAGTACAGTACAAGGAATGTGATGTCAGCCAGTCCAGGTGATTTAAGCGAAGATGCCAACTTGCTTTTTTGTTTACTTTCCGAGGAAATAAATTCGCAACTGTGCAATCATTTACCATACTGACAGCGCAGATACCAACTAAAATCCCAGACACGCGTGTTTTGTCCATCTCGTGCCGCTGCATGACGTAGCTGCGAGAGGTTCGGCTCATAGGTGGGTCGCCCAGCGTCCCCGTGTTTTCTAGGAGACCCACTGATGAACAGAATCCCTCTCAGCTGCGTCATGCAGCGGTGCGAGATGGACAAAATACGCATGTCTGGGATTTAAGTTGGTACCTGTGCTATCAGTGTGGTAAATGATTCCATTGCCATCAATCTTAGGAATAATTGTCAACAGTACCAGCACCTAAATACCTAAATAGAAGTTATTTTTCAAATACTCCATAAACCAGTACTTGCTTAGTCCATCTAACTCCTTCAGTAAACTGCATTTTTCTTTTTTAGCACTCCCGAACACCACGTTACATTTTATCGCTTCTAAATTCATGAACATCAAAAACTGATGAAAATATCGAAGGTGAGATAAAAACTTCTGCTAGGTTTGCAGTCTACAAGAAAATATAGGAAAGTCTGTTTTTCTAGCTACATCATGATCCAGAAGAGGAACTTTCATTTGCGTTGTAGCTACTTTTGTCCTACTTTCTTCGAGAAGCACAGCCCCGCTGAGTAAAATCGGCTCTGAAAAGTCGCCATACGCGAAAGGAACTGCAAATCCAGTTCAAATTAAGGAGAGTAGAGAACCGCCTAGCCTTGGTCAATTATTTTTTATGGTTTAAATTCTATTTTTGTAAATCGATACTTTATGAAGGTTGATCTCATTTTAATTTACTAAACGTAAGTTTTATAACGGCTTTAAACAACTTAAACTCCCACGAGTTTGCAATTTTTCAGGTCGTAGGGGGAATATTTAAACCGGTTCTACATAGGTTGCTCTCTTTCTTCCGGCACAAACAAACGAGGGATTAAACAGTGAACTTCAGTTAAGTCCAGGCCATCATGAAATCCCTAGAGAGGCTCCGTTTTAGTATAACAGATGATGATTTGCGCCCTTTCACTACTTGGCGCGAATGCCCTTTTCAACGTCGGCGAGGCTTTTAGTTTTGAGTTGGAGCGTCCCTTCTCTTGAAAGCATCTGAATGATATAAGGTGGATCAAGTAGGCTGAATGTTGGCTTTTTAGAGCTAACCCACTATCGCCGGAGTAAAGCACTATGATCCGCCTTCGGTCTTTACCAGGTTTGACCCTTTTGGAAATTTCATCTCTCGTTCGCTCTTGAATTAACGCTGATCTATTTTCACTAACAACCACGAACTTCTTGAGCGAGTTAAAAATCGAGGGCAAAGATTAAAGCTTTTGATGAAAAATAAACAAAGATTTCAGGCCTGCGACAATGTGGTTTATAAAATATTAGAAACGCACTAATTAATCGACAACCCGAATCGAACAACCCGCGAATGAGTGACCGGGGTTACGAACATGCAACCATCTGCTGGCCTGAATACACCCAAGTTATAATAGCAGGGGAAATATCGACAGAAATTATGGACGATCAAAGCAGTGTGGTTTCAGACTTGGGGTGTAGGATTTACTAGTAGGGGGTAGCACCACATAGATAGCATTTGGTCGCTCCATTCGTCTCGTACAGGTGGTGAATGCTCCTTTGGCCGCCTCTAACTGGTACCCAACTCTCACCTGTGGCTCCTCGAAGTTGGGTTCTTCCCAGCGGCAACACCCCGGGCAACCGTCACGACCGGCAGGCTAAACCAGTTGAGGGTCTCCGGTGTTGTGTGCCTCCACACCCGGTATGTCTGACTCCCGAAATTCCCACCTCCCCCTCTCAAAAATCCTACGGTGGGGGCGACAACAACCCCATAGGCGGCCCAGGCTAACTCGGGTCGTTCTCCCACTAAAACAAAACCGTAACCCATAGTGGAGTTCGGCAGCCATCTGGGATGTCCGAGCAGCCCTACTTAGGGACAGCACTGCTCTCCTCCTCGCGGATGAAGGGGCTAGAAAAGGTGCCCTAAACAAATGCTGGTTATCACGTCTTCTGCAGCCGGCTGCGGCTCGCAGATCGCAAATACGCGGTCGTAAAACTCGAACCAACAACAATATCCCCGTCTCCATCTCCCGCGCCATACCCTCCAGGCTGCTCGGGTGAGTCCACTCACACTAGAAACCTTGAATGTGCGTTCCCTTTTAGACAATCCTAGGAGCAACCGGTCGGAAAGGAGGATGCGCTAGTCGCTCGGGAACTGGCGCACTAATAGGTGGAAATTGCTGCTCTCAGCGAGACCCGATTATCTGAGCAGGGTAGCTAGAGGAGGTGGGTGCCGGCTAAACCTTGTTCTGGAGCGGCCGGCCAAAGGCAGAGCGACGCGACGCTGGTGTTGCCTTTGCCATCCGGAACGACATTGTGGGACGTCGGCCCTGTCGGCCGCAGTATATAAATGATCGCCCGATGAGCCTCTGCCTGCCTCTTCGGAGAGAAAAGTTCGCCACCATCATCAGCGCCTACGCTCCTCCAAGGACAAGTCTGATGTGGCGAAGGAAAACCTCTACGAGGACCTGCACGCCCTGCTGGCGACTTTGCCGAAAGATGACAAGTTAATTGTCCTTGGTGACTTCAACGCCCGCGTCAGGGACGGACGACGCTGCCTGGCAGGGAGTGCTGGGACCCACGGTCTCGGTAGCTGTAACGATAACGGTTTCCTTCTTCTGCACACGTGTGCGGAACACCGTCTCCTGCCGACCAACACCTTCTTCCGCCTTCCGACGCGGGAGAAGCCCATGTGGACGCACCCTCAGTCGCGGCGCTGGCAGCTGCTGGACTATGTTCTAGTCCGGAGGCAAGATCGACAGGACGTGCTGGTAACCAGGGCGATCCGCGATGCCGATGGTTGGACAGATTACCGCCTCGCCATCTCCCAGATGAGGCTCCGACTGCAACCCCGACGAAGGCCCCAAGGTAAGCGGCCTCCAGGTAAGTTAAATACTCTTTTGTTAAATTTGCCTGCTCACTGTTTTGATTTCAGCAACCAAATAACCGAGAAACTGGAGAACATGCATGCTCCAGATAATAACGGCACCGTGGAAACACGATGGTGCCAACTGCGAAATATCATCCAATCCACCGCCCTCAAAGTCCTCGGACGCGCACGCCGTCAAAACAACGACTGGTTTGACGACAATGACGCTGACATCAGCAACTTACTCGCGGAGAAGAATGGACTACACAAAGCCTACATGGACCTTCGGACTGACGCCACCAAAGCAGCCTTCTTCAGATGCCGGCGCCTTGTACAGCAACGGCTGCGGGAGATGCAGAATGCCTGGATGATCCGAAAGGCTGAGGAAATCCAGGGGTATGCGGTCCGCAAATGAAATGAAAAACTTTTTCAAAGATATCAAGGCCATCCACGGTCCGTGTATCAAGAGGACCGCACCGCTGCTCAGCTCTGACGGCACAACACTTCTGACAGAGAAATCCAAAATTATGAAGCGCTGGGCCGAGCACTTCAGAAGTGTCCTTAATTGCTCATCAGCCATCTCCGATGCTGCCATTGACCGGCTCCCTCAATTGGACACAAAAAAATGACCTGGATCTGCCGCCTTCCCTACCAGAAACCATCCGCACTGTGCAGCATATTTCATGCGGGAAAGCACCGGGATCCGACGCAAACCCACCGGAAGTCTATTATCACGGCCGGCCCCGGCTGATGGCAGAACTCACAACACTCTTCCAGGAGGTGTGGTGCCAAGGACACGTTCCTCAGGATTTCAAAGACGTGACCATCGTCCATCTCTACAAGCAGAAGGGGAACCGATAACTCTGTGATAACCATAGAGGCATCTCGTTGCTCAACATCACCAGAAGGATGTTCACCAGTATCCTTCTCAATCATCCGAACGGTCACCTAGAGCAGGGCCTGATCCTGTAAAGCCAATTTGGCTGCCGAAAACAGCGCAGAACCACCAAAATGATCTTTTCCACCAACCAGCTACAAGAGAAGTGCTAGGAGATGCGAACCAACCTCTACACTACCTTCTTGGATCTGACGAAAGCCTTTGACACGGTGAATCACGATGGACTGTGGAACATCAGGCGGAATTTCGACTGTCCAGAGTGGTTCACACCCACAATGCGTCAGCTTAATGATGGGATGACAGCACGCGTCACTGACAATGGGTCTGCGTACTGGCCCCCATGCTCTTCAGTCTCCTTTTCTCTGCTATGCTGATGGACGTCTACCGTGATGAGCAGTCTGGTATCCGCATCGCCCACAGAACTGACGGGCACCTTCTCAACAGTCAGCGTATGCAGGCTCCAACGCGCGTGTCTACGACTACAGTCCATGACTTGCTCTTCGCGGACGACTGCGCCCTTAACACCGTGACGGAGGAGGACATGCAAAGGAGTATGGACCTCTTCGCCGCAGGCTGCGCCGATTTTGGATTAAAAATAAGTACAGCCAAAACGTTGAAAACGCACCAACCGCCACCCAGCGTGGAATACAATGCCCCAAAATCTATGTCAACGGTGCTCAACTCAAAAATGTACAAACCTTTTCTTATCTGGGAAGCAGGCTGTCGCGCAACACGAGAATCGATGACGTGGTTGCCCAACGGATTTTCAAAGACAGTCAGGCCTTCAGCCGGTTGCAGGCCTTCGTGTGGAATCCCAAAGGTATTCACCTGAACACCAAACGGAAGATGTTCAAGGCCGTCGTCTTGACGACACTCCTTTACGGAACGGAGTCCTGGACTGTCTACTTGAACCAAGCCAGGACGCTGACTCACTTCCATCTTAGCTGCCTCCGCAGAATACTGAAGCTGAGATGGCAAGTCAGGATCCCGGACACGGAATTCCTGAAGCGGACCGTAATCCACAGCAGCCATATCATGCTGATGTAAGTGCAACTGCGATGGAGCGGCCACCTGGTGAGAATGTACGACGAGTGACTACCCAAACGACTTTTCTATGGAGATGTCGCTACGGGCGCTCACCGAAAGGGAGGTCAAACACGACGCTACAAGGACACTTTGAAGAAATCTGTGAAGCAACTGCACATCAGCCCAGCAACCCGGATGAACCTCCCCAAGGATAGACTGGAATGGAGAAGATCAGTAAAGACTGGTGCAGCAATCTATGAGGCCAACCGGATCGCCCCTGGTAAGACCAAAAGGGCAGCTCACAAGTCACAAGCACCGCGGATCAACACCGCCAATGCCCAAGCCCCGCCAACGTGTCCACGCTGCCAACGCACTTGCCATGTGCGAATCAGCCTGGTCAGACATCTTCAAACTCAATGCAACAACAATCCCACAACATCAACCTCTGCCGCACCTGCCTCAGACCCCACGACGACGACAATGACGACCACCCCAACCACCGATAACAACTTCATCGATGCCCCGCCGCCCATCATCACCGACACCATCCTCCCTCCTCCACCACCTGCGCCGATCACGTTGACGAACACCACTTGACCCACTCACAATACCTCAGTAGCCACCTCCGCCTACCTGTTACCTGGTACCTCCAGCACCATCATCACCCTCAGTACCAGCGATGGGGACTCGGTACTAACCTGTTCTCATTGCGATCGCACATTTACCTCACACATCGGCCTGGTCGTTCATTTACGAATCCATCACACAGAGTCTGGCAAACTAGTGCATGGATTACCAACACACAGCAGAGACTGCTGCCTCCAATACCCTCAAGGCCCACGCACATTCACTCACCACATGGGCCTGCTCGGTCACATGCGCATCCACGAAAGCGGAATCCACCGCGATGCCAGCACATCTTGTACACTTATCAATACTTCCCAAATTCCTCCCATGAGCTCGAATACTAGTACCAGCAGCAGAGCCCAAAGACGCAGCACCTACCAAACTATCATGTCCTCAATTTAACCGCACATGCATATCACGCATAGGCGAATCCATCGCACAGAGACCAGCGAACCAGTGCCAGAAACACCAAAATACGCCCACCGCACCCTACTTAACTGTCCACACATCGCATGGGCCTATTATGTCACCGGCGTCCCCATGAAAACCTGCGGTAGAACACCACCGGCTATACGACAACACTAAATCTCTCCTCATCAGCCTCTGCACCTTACATGCTCACACGCAACACCACAAAAAACATGCTCTAAATCTGCATGGTTGATCGAGGGGCATGCATGATCCTTGGCTCCTTCTCCATGTGGCTCCTCTCCTGCATGTGTGATCTGAGCTTGAGAATATTACGGTGTGATCAGTGCCGTGAGTTGAAAGGTTGGCAATTGAAAATGACACTCAGACCTCGCAGTCAGTCCAATGTGTTTTGTTTTGAGTAGCTGATTGGGGGTTTAAGAGTCAGGCTGCAATGGCTCCTTCTTAATGTGGCCTTTATGGCACGCACACTCCGTGGGATACGATCCATGTGTGGTGGCATGCCCAGGGGCAGCTCCGGCCGCGCCAGCCACCTGCACCCTCTCCCGCCTCCGGTCTTCTTGACCCTGTGATGGCACCGGGCTCAGGTGGGGGAGGAGGAGAGAGTGCAGTAGCTGCATCGCAAGGCTACTATCACTTATAACTAATCCACGCGCATGTCACCGTCCCTGCAGCACTTGGTGTGGAGCATACGGCGGACCTCGTCGGACTTCGACAGTCGAACTGTCATTTTCAGACTTATTCTTCCTTCCTCCATTCAATCGCATCCGCACACACCCACAGCGTAAATGTTCCATGGCCATCTCAGCGCATGCATCCCACAAGTGCTGCAGATCTTGTGCGCTGAATGTCATTAGTTGGTTCTGTGTCTGAGTATGCATTTAAGATTGTATCAAAAAAGTCAGGCCAGGAAAAGGAATTATTACACAGGAGTAGCTCAATGGTCTCAACTATAAGATCCTAGGAAAGTTCGAGGACTTTGACATTTATGCGTTAACTACCAGTTACTAGAGTCATAGTTCTTCGGCTGCCATTCAATAAAAATCCGCGATGACCTCACCACCTCATATTCAGTGTTAACACTTTCCCTGGACAGGGTAATCGGTCACGCAGGAGAGCGTCAGGGAACAGTGCTTCCAGTGACCGTATCGGTGAGCCAAATTATCGGCTATTTATCATGTCAGTGGCCAACAGAGCTGATGGTATTACGGTAGTTGACGACTCGGATGCGTATGACCAAGCAACAGTCGTTTCCAGCACGACTGTCTGTGATGAATATGGAAGTTGCTAACCCTATTAGTTAGTTGTTATAAAATCGCTTCTGAACCTCTTATGCATCTATCCCTTTCGTTCGGATAATGCAGGAGAGTGTGACTTCAAAACGCCAGACAAATAAACTTGTTCCAGCCCTAATAGTAGTTCGAGCGCGAAGTGATCTCGAATCGAGGGTTATCTTGTCCACGTTTTCGAGCTCAAGAAATCACAGCCAAAAATTTTTCAGCCCAAGGGATACTTTACAATACAGTCCGTGGTTCTATGCTTCCCCCAACCAAACACCCTATGCTACAGATGGAGTCAAGGGAAAGTAAAGATATGTGAACTGGTAGTGTTAGTAGAAAAAATATGATATGGACAAAAGATTTCGGTGCTTTCCCTATTTACAATGTATGTTATTTTTAATCCGTCGACCCCGACAGTCCTGGTGCAACCGCCTGATCTAAATAATGGAATGTTAGTGCGTTAGTGCATGAAGTGCTTTAGTATTACATACTGACATTAATGCCTCCTCAAATTGTTGCCTATCTGACTTCTTCTCCATATTCTATCGCTGTAAGGCGTCTAGGTTATCAATAATTAACCCATGCAAGGGTATGTCTTACCGAGAACAATCCGGTAAATTGGTGAGCCAAAGAGCACCCTGTTCCAGGGCTTCCTTCCGAAAAATGTCAGGAAACGTGTTAATTCCTTACTGAACAGGGCATTGAAAATACAGCCCACAAACGTATGCGTGTTATCGCCCCAGTTAAGTTAAGTAAGAAATCTGTGCATGTTGCTTAAGGATAACGTAATAATTTAGCATATGCTGCCGGAAATTCGCGTCGGTAAGTTCGGCGGACATTCTGTCATAGTCCACAACAGAGAAAATTTGGGACAAAAAGGACTATCGACGACTGCAGCAGGTGCAGATGCCGCATGGAGGTGGTTAGCCAAAAGATTTAAGTAATTTAGTTTTGCATCCTGTGTGGAGTTTTGTTGCAACACCTGCTGCACGCTCTCCATTAACCACCGTATTTGCTTCTTAAATTTCTTTTCTGCTGGTTCCCAATTTTGGCGGCTATGTTAGTGCCCTTTTCTTTGATGGGTGCAAATGCTAAAGCGGACTTGTAAGAGAAAATAACGCTTACATGTATAAGGAAGCGAAACTGCTCTTGGCAGCGTCACAAGCGATTCGCCGTCATTTTCAAATGACTAAAATATTATCTTATCATGCATTTGGTAATCTTATCGATGAAGACGCTAGCGGTACGTCTTCAGAGAGATATATCCTGCCGTCTATGGGCGGTTTTATTACATGGCATAGCCTTCCGTTATCATTTGGACGTTGGCTTTTCGAGGAGGGAGCCGAAGATGAGGAGTTCGTGGGGTACCTTTCTCTCGCATTTGCGTTAATATGTCTTAAAATATCACGGTAATGTCGCTGTACTCTACGTCTAAATGTTCTATTTGAAATGCCTCTGAACATAGTGAAAAAAGTCAGAAAAAGCAGTTATAAAGCGTGCAAAACAAGAAACACGTCAGTCAACGATAGTGTCCACTCGGCAGTGGGGCAAATCAGGAAGTGACGTCCACGGCTGCACGAGCATAGGCAATCACTCGTCCAATCGATAAACCGATTATAGCGCCCGCGCTCTTTTGCCCCCTTCGTAACCTTCGTGAAACGCACCAGGCAACCAATCAAAACACGGGCACGAATGGCTGCGAAAAAAACGAGCTCGAATCGCGCTGCGTTGTTATTGGGGAGGGATCGGATCTCGTTCTTATAATATCTATCATGATTTTGGCGTCCAGTGCTCTGTCTTCCATTAGAAGGATGTCGTGTGGGGTGGCATTAAAGTCCTCTCTCTCCCTCTCTCTCTCCCTATATATATAAATATATATATATATATAAACCGCGGGATCCAGCGTTTACTTAAATTTCTTGGGCCTTATTCCTCCCTCCTTTTTTATACACCTCTCACAGCTTCCGTTTTACTCTATATGGAGAATATGTCGTTGGATGCGGTTACACTGTCTTTTTGTAAGCCCTGCGCATCAGAGTTTTTGACAAGGAAAGGCTAGGTTCCTAACCGTTCTTATCTTATTAGTCCTGGCAACATATTTTTGCGGGTCCGCACGTGTTTAATGCAGTACTGCGAATTGCGCTTGGGAGCTCGCAAAATGTGCCTGCAATTTCTTCGTCTTCCTCTATGTACATCTAGTCTAGCCTGCCTTCTGTACTACCTGTTGTGCGGTCGTTTCTCCCTTGAGACACTCTCTTGATTTCAGTTAGGCCATCTTTATTGCTGGCTCTGTATCTAGTCTCCGAGATGACTACGCGGTCGCTGGTATGCTATTGGACCCCATCTACCACGTTTTTACACGCTACCCTCTAGTATTTGCCCGTGGGTAAATCCACATCCTGCTTCTTGTGCTTGAGATGACAAAAGCAGCCTTTCCCGCAGTCGTTCTCCGCGCGGCCCTTCACTGGACGACTGCCACCCAGTGATGACTGGGCACATAATTGTAGGTGGCATGATCTGTATTAACTGAAGCAGGGGGAGTTCTGGGAAAAGTTAGCTTGTGAACCTTCGACCTGACAGTTCGACCGTCGATTTCGACGAGGTCCACCGTATGCTCCACACCAGGTGGTGCAGGGACGGTGACTTGCGCGTGAATTAGTTTTAAGTGATAGTAGCCTTGCGCTGCAGCTACCGCACTCTCTCCTCCTCCCCCACCTGAGCCCGGTGTCAAGACAGAGTCAAGAAGACCGGAGATGGGAGAGGGCGCAGGTGGCTGGCGCGGCCGGAGCCGCCCCTGGGCATGCCACCACACCTGGCTCGGATCCCACGGAGTGAGGAGTGCCATAAAGGCCACATTAAGAAGGAGCCATTGCAACCTGACTCTCAATCCGCCAGTCAGCCACTCCACACAAAACACACATTGGGCTGACCACGCGGTCCGAGTTATCCCGTCAGTTGGCAACCTTCCAAGCCACGGCTTTTAGCGCACCGTGATAGTTTCAAGCGCGTCAGATTGTTTATAGTGAGGAATATGCACTGAGCTGTCGACCTCACTTCTCCCACCCCCCACAGTCAGACCACTGTCCGAGCCGGTCAGTTGCCTGATGTGGGAGTGGGCGCATTGGCTGACGGATCGGCGTACCCGTCTTCGCGCGCCACAGCACGACCTGGCCCCCATAACGCACACACCAGGATTCACAAACTCAGGGGATATGGAGCAGCCATTGCCGTCTGACTCCCAGTACACTGGTCAGCCACTCGACACACACAGCATATACACTGAGCCGACGGCGTGGTCTGGTGGAAGCGTCAGATTGGCAGACTTCTAGCCACGGTTTCTAGGAAACCGTGATATACTCTGGTAAAATGGTGATTGTGAGGGTGTAGTCGATGTATTAGTGTAGGTAGTGTGTGCTGATGTAGCTTTAGCCTCCGGTGGTTTACCGGAGGTTGTCATGGAGGTGCATGTGTCCTAAGAGGCCCATGCGGTGTGTAAATGTGCGGGAGCAAGGAGGTCAGTGAAGGCGGGCGCGTCGACTATATGTCGGAGCCCCAGGCACTGGTTCACCAGCCTCCGTGCGATGGATTCTGCAGGTGACCGACCAGGCCGATGCGTGAGTTGAAGTTGCGGGCGCAGTGTGGGCAGGAGAAATCGGTAGAGGCTGGGGCGATGTCATTCATGGTAGTGGGGGTGGCGGTTGCGCTAAGAATGGCAGGAGCGGAGGGTGTGAATGGTGTATCGGTGTTGTCGGCATTGTGGTGAATTCCGCTGTCATGGATGCGCATGTGACCGAATAGGCCCATGCGATGAGTGAATGCGCGAGTACAGTGAGGGCAGTGGAGGCGACGATCTCTGCTGTGTGATGGTGTTCCAGGCACTGGCTCACCGGTCTCTGTACGATGTATTCGCAAGTGACCGACCAGGCCGATTCGTGAGGTGAATGTGCGGTCGCATTGAGTACAGCTTAGGAGAGATTCCCCATCGCTGATGGTGGTGGTGGTGGTAGTGAAGGCGGTGGTGGTTGCGGTGGTGGGGGTAACAGGCGATGAGTAGATGGATGTGGTCTCTATGATGGTGGGAGTAATGGAATTGATGTCAGGAGTGAGGGTGGGGGAGTCAGAATGAGGGTTGGCAGAATTTGACGTAGAAATTGGAATTGTGGGATTGTTGGTGCATTGCGTCCGAAGATGTCCGACCAGGCCGATTCGCGCGCGGAAGATGCGTTGACAGCGCGGGCATGTTGGCAGGGCCTGGGCATTGGCGGTGTTGGTGCGGGGCGCTGGTGACTTTCGTGCCGCTCTTTTGGCCTTGGCAGCAGCGATCCGGTTGGCCTCGTAGATTGCTGAACCAGTCTTCACTGATCTTCTCCATGCCGGTCTATCCTGGGCGAGGTCTTCCCAGGTCGCCGAGTTGATTTGCAGTTGCTTCCAGCGATTTCTTCAAAGTGTCCTTGTAGCGTCGTTTTTTTGACCCCCCTGCTAACGAGAACCCGTAGCGACATCTCCGTAGAAAAAGTCGTTTGGGTAGTCGCTCGTCGTCCATTCTTACCAAGTGGCCGCTCCATCGCAGCTGCACTTGCCTCAGCATGGCATGGATGCTGAGGATTCCGGTCCGCTCCAGGACTTCCGTGTCCGGGATCCTGTCTTGCCATCTCAGCTTCAGTATTCTGCGGAGGCAGCTGAGATGAAAGTGATTCAGCTTCCTGGCTTGGTTCGAGTAGACGGTCCAGGTTTCCGCTCCGTAAAGGAGTGTCGACAAGACGACGGCCTTGTACATCTTCAGTTTGGTGTTCAGGTGAATACCGTGGCGATTCCACACGGAGGCTCTGCAGCCGGCCGAAGGCCTGACTAGCTTTGGAAATCCGTTGGGCAACCTCGTCATCGATTCTCGTGTTGCGCGAAATCGTGCTTCCTAGATAAGCGAAGGTCTCCACGTTTTTGAGTTGAGCACCGTTGACATTGATTCGAGGAGCATTGTATTCCGCGCTGGGTGGCGGCTGGTGCATGACAACCGTTTTGGCTGTACTGATTGTTAATCCAAAATCGGCGCAGCCTTCGGCGAAGAGGTCCATGCTCCTTTGCATGTCCTCCTCCGTCACGGTGTTAAGGGCGCAGTCGTCCGCGAGGAGCAAGTCATGGACTGTAGTCGTAGACACGCGCGTTGGAGCCTGCATACGCCGACTGTTGAGAAGGCGCCCGTCAGTTCTGTAGGCGATGCGAATACCAGGCTGCTCATCACGGTAGGCGTCCATCAGCATAGCCGAGAACATGAGACTGAAGAGGGTGGGGGCCAGTACGCAGCCCCTGCTTTACCCGTTGGTCACTGCGAATGCTTCGGATACCGTCCCGTTGTCAGTGACGCGCGCCGTCATCCCGTCATGAAGCTGACGCACCATGTGCGTGAACCGCTCAGGACAACCAAATTTCTGCATGGCTTTCCACAGTCCGTCACGATTCACCGTGTCAAAGGCTTTCGTTAGATCCACGAAGGTAGTGTAAAGGTGAGTTCGCATCTCCTGACACTTCTCTTGTAGCTGGCGGGCGGCAAAGATCATATCGGTTGTCCTGCGGTGTCGGCGGAAGCCACATTGGCTTTCCGGGAGCAGGCCCTGCTCTAGATGACCGTTAAGACGATTGAGAAGGATACGGGCGAAGATCTTCCCGGCGATGTTGAGCTAACGAGATGCCTCTGTGATTATCACAGAGTTGCCGGTTCCCCTTCCGTTTGTAGAGATGGACGATGGTCGCGTCTTTGAAATCCTGGAGGAACTTGTCCTTGGCGCCACATCTCCTGGAAGAGTGTTGTGAGTTCTGCCATCAGCCGGGGCCCACCGTGCTTGTAGACTTCCGGTGGGATTGCGTCGGATCCCGGTGCTTTACCGCTGGAAATCTGCTGCACGGCCCGGATGGTTTCTGGTAGGGAAGGCGGCAGATCCAGGTCATTGTTCGTTTCCACTTGAGGGAGCTGGTCAATGGCCGCATCGGAGATGGCTGATGAGCAATTAGGACACTTCTGAAGTGCTCGGCCCAGCGCTTCAGAATTTGCGATTTCTCTGTCAGCAGTGTTGTCCCATCAGAGCTGAGCAGCGGTGTGCGGACCCCTTTGATACACGGGCCGTAGATGGCCTTGATGGCTTTGAAAAAGTTTTTTTCATTTCATTGCGGTCCGCATAGCCGCTGGATTTCTTCAGCCTTGTGGATCATCCAGGCATCCTGCATCTCCCGCAGCCGTTGTTGTACAAGGCGCCGGCATCTGAAAAAGGCTGCTTTGGTGGCGTCAGTCCGAAGGTCCATGTAGGCTTTGTGTAGTCTATTCTTCTCCGCGAGTAAGTTGCTGATGTCGGCGTCATTGTCGTCAAACCAGTCCTGGTGTCGACGGTGTGCGCGTCCGAGTACATCGAGGGCGGTGGACTGGATGACATTTCGCAGTTGACACCATCGTGTCTCCACGGTATCGTTATCATCTGGAGCATGCAGGTCCTCCAGTTTCTCGGTTATTTGGTTGCTGAAATCAAAACAGTGAGCAGGCAAATTTAATAATAGAGTATTTAACTTACATGGTGGCCTCTTACCTTGGGGCCTTCGTCGGGGTTGCAGTCGGAGCCTCATCTGGGAGATGACGAGGCGGTGATATGTCCAACCATCGGCATCGCGGATCGCCTTGGTTACCAGCAGGTCCTGTCGATCTCGCCTCCGGACGAGAACATAGTCCAGCAGATGCCAGCGCCGCGGCCGAGGGTGCATCCACGTGGCCTTCTCCCGCGTCGGAAGGCGGAAGAAGGTGTTGGACAGCAGGAGACGGTGTTCCGCACACGTGCGCAGAAGAAGGAGGCCGTTAGCGTTGCAGCTACCCAGACCGTGGGGACCCAGCACTCCCTGCCAGGCAGCGTGGTCCGTCCCGACGCGGGCATTGAAGTCACCAAGGACAATTAACTTGTCCTCTTTCGGCACAGTCGCCAGCAAGGCGTGCAGGTCCTCGTAGAATTGGTCCTTCGCCGCATCAGAGCTCGTCATTGGGGGAGCGTAGGCGCTGATGATGGTGGCGAACTGGTCTCCCCGAAGAGGCAGGCGGAGGCTCATCAGGCGATCATTGATACCCTGCGGCAGACAGGGCAGACGTCCCACGATGTCGTTACGGATGGCAAAGGCAACACCAGCGTCGCGTCGCTCTGCCTTTTGGCCGGCCGCTCCAGAAGAAGGTGTAGCTGGCCCCCCACCTCCTCCAGCTGACCCTGCTCAGAGAATCGGGTCTCGCTGAGAGCAGCAATGTCCACCTTGTAGCGCGCCAGTTCCCGAGCAACTAGCGCCGTCCACCGTTCCGGCCGGTCGCTCCTAGGGATTGTCTAAAAGGGAACGACATTCCAGGCTGCTAGTGTGAGTGGACTCACCCGAGCAGCCTGGAGAGTATGGCGAGGGGATGAGGGACGGGGGGTATTGTTGTTTGTTTGAGTTTTACGACCGCGTAGTTTGCGATCTGAGAGCCGCGGCCGGCTGCAGAAGACGTGAGAACCAGCATTTTTTTAGGGCACATTTTCTAGCCCCTTCCTCCGCGAGGAGGCAAGCAGTGCTATCCCTAAATAGGGCTGCTCGGACATCCCAGACGGCTGCCGAACTCCACTATGGGTCACGGTTTTGGTTTTTAGTGGGAAGAACGACCCGAGTTAGTCTGGGCTGCCTACGGGGTTGCTGTCGCCCCCACCGTAGGACTTTTTGAGAGGGGGAGATGGGAAGTTCGGGAGTCAGACATACCGGGTGTGGAGGCACACACAACACCGGAGACCCTCACCTGGTTTAGCCTCGCCGGTCGTGACGGTTGCCCGGGGTGTGGCCGCTGGGAAGAACCCAACTTCGAGGAGCCACAGGTGAGAGTTGGGTACCAGTTAGAGGCGGCCACAGGAGCATTCACCACCTGTATGAGACAAATGGAGCGACCAAATGCAAGCTGTGTGGTGCTGCCCCTAACTAGTACCCCTACACCCCACCTTCGACCTAGATGCAAGCAGAAAGCATATATTTGCATGAATCTGTCTTTAATTCTGTCGTGGTTGATTCCGGTAACCAACTGCTTCTCGAGGCGTAGGAACATTATTATGATGGGGCAGTCGTTAATTTAGTTTAGGAAGGCAGGAAGATTTCTGCTTATTTATACTTAAGAGGACAGCGTCGATATCATTTCGATCTGCCTCGCATCGAATACTCCAGAATAAAGTCCATCCTCTTCAAATTTCGTAAAATTGTCCCAATTAAAACCACCGTTTTTGCTGATGGCGCCGTTGTTAACATCACATCGCGTAGGCTCACTGGAGACGATAACTTCCCACCTATTGGGCTCCAAGCTATCTAACGAAGAGCCGAAATGGAAGTCTAGCAGAGTGAATGAAGGTTCCGTGGTAGCATAGGTTTGGGGTTAATAGTTTGCCTATTTGCTGTAAACTCACGACATTCGAAGTTCCCCTGTGGAGAGACGTAAGCCGGCATTTGAGAGCACATTTCGACCCCTTCCCCAACGATCTAAAAAGCAGTCTTTCACTAACTACGGTCTAGTAGACACACGTATGGTTGCCAAGTTCCAAAGTTGCTCAACATGTCTGCAAGAAGAAGGCACAAAGTAGCTCAAATCGTCTGTCGGATTACATGTTACCTTCTCTTCACGACTTGCACTGTTGGGGGTTGGTATGGGGAGAGGGGAGGGTGAATGGCTGATTATGGAGGGGAGTGAAACAGATTTCGAAAATAACTTGCGGTGAGGTGAATTAAAATGGAAGAAAATTCTCATTCTCCCCGACTTTTCAGTTTCATTGCAATCCAGCTACAGGACTACGCTTAAATAATTGGCAATAGTAAAGGGTGCAGTGGTTAACCTGGCCTAAAGTCCCGTTCACACCGGATCATTCCTGTGGGGCAGACAATATTATCAGCACTACGTCGGGTGGTGAGACATGTCGGCCATCTTCATCTGGTTTCACTCATCAGCTGAAAGAGCCTTCGAGTAGCCGCGGCGTTGCGCATTTCCGTGGAACCACGGGTGAGAACTGTGTGTTGATCAAAACAAGAGCGGAATGCGCACCTTGGGCAAATAGGCTTTTAGTAAGACTGTCATCCACCTAAGTGTCTGAAAGAGACAGACAAACCATCTACGGATGCCCCACACGACCTATCACCCAAATGAGCACATAACGGGCTTCGTTGGGGTACGCAGGTCTAATAGAAGTGGTAGAATGATAAAGACCACAGTGATACAGAGCTACTGCCATCTAACCTTCAGACCTAAAAAAGACCAAGTTACCTAGTCTGTCGGAAATCCCCTAAATTACGAGTTCCGGCACATTGTGGTAAGTTCTGAGCTCGTTTGACGGAGGAAGTAAGTATTAACTTCGGACTAGAACGGCTCCTCTCTCTCTATCTCTCTCTCTTCCTCCCTCTCACGTCCAAATGGTACCCAAGCCGACCAGTGCTTAGATTGGGCTAAATGGCTGACATTGAGAGGGGCGTCATCTAACACGTGAAATTAACGGGCCATACCTACGCCACTAACCTATCATTTATTAAAAAACGACATTGCTATTCTTAGCCACATCTAAATGAAACTCATGATTGTTTTTTTAACACAGGACAGGTTAGATTTTGCCAAAAGCTCACGCCCTAGAGGCCGCATTTGAGGCTACCTTAGAGAGTTGCAAGCAACATTTCGCTGTGGTGCGGTATCAAATTTTATAATGGAAGTATGTATACTCTTGAACCACGAAGACAATAACCGATCGTTTGCTAACAATACGTCTTCAAAATGCGTAATATTATTAGAGCAACCGAAATATGTTACCAGCCTTTTCATAATATGAGGCTTGGCGACGTGAAAACGACTGTACGCCGACAAGGTTAACTAAAATAGATGGTGAAAAACAGTGAGTATTAATGTTGCCTATATACTTTAGGTCCCGCATTGGATATGAGAAAACGGTAGCGGAATATTTTCAGATGCAACTAGAGCACTGTATGTTAAAGAAAGTTCGACGAAGCCATGTTTAAAGATGCTTCTTTACTGATATAGCGAAACATAAAGGCTCCTTTTCTGACATGGACACGTGAGGAAAAGGAATTTCGAACTACAACAAAGAAAGAGGGACAGCAATGGACCGAAATGCTGTCATAGTGAGAAAACCCAAACTACTGTTTTGCGTAATATTGGAAGATGGTTATAAGGAGTTTTGCGGATGGGAAAAGGATTACTAGTAGGAAAATGTAGAGGTTGAAACAAGGAAAGTTGTAAATATCAAGCATAGTGTTGAAGTACATTATTCAGTTTACGAAACAGTGAACGATTGCAAAACGGTGGGTCATAGCAATTATAACGGAAAATGTCCAGAAAGCGCTAGAGACTGCTAAGCGACCAACTTCCCGAAACTGTTACCAATCAAAATGATCATACTTATTTATTAATAAACGATTACATTAACTACAAATTAATTACTTAAATATTAATTAATTCAATTATAAAAATAGTGAATTATTAAATCATTGAATATGTAACCAAAGGTTATTGGATACCAGCAAGCCACTTTACTTGATAAGCTTAACTGCTCGTCATTATTAATAGACATAATAAGTCAGACGGTAGTTCATAGTCAATAAAAGCCTTAAATACTTAAAAAAACAAGGAACCAACTGTTATCAAATTGCGACAACCATCTCTACCTGATAATTCAAAACAGTGGTCATGGCTATGTAGCATAACAAGGGGATTTTCCCTTAAAAAAATCATAAATAAATCCCCTCCGTAGTCCAAAATACACTGCTGACATACAACTACGCTAACCATATTTTACCATAAACCGAAATAGACAAATCACAAACATGCCTACTGAAAACGATTTCAGTAGCAGTGCATTTAACTAACAAAAAACAGGGCAGCGTTTTCGATCCCTGCGGAGGTGCATGGTGGCTTCACAGTGATGAACCTCTTTAACCTACCTCAAGACCTGGCCTTTCCTGAGAAGAAAATAACGGTCACTATTTGATGCTCTGCTATCATTTCCGATTATTCAGACCTGGTACGGCTACTAAATCGTCTTATTAACCAGGGTTTGAAACCGGTCCCCACCCAGCGCCTCATTTTCCCAGTCGAAAATGCTGAAGCCAGCTGAAAATGAGTACTAATATCGGCGTGAGTCCCAACGTTCTAATTTTTGGATAATGTGCATTTGCCTTTCGTATTCATAATCCTGTATTGTTTGGTTAATTTTTGTGTTTTTTTAGCTTTAAATCCCAAAAAATTGTCATTTAACATTTTAAATAAATATGACGTGCACGAATTGAGGAAAGCAAGATCTAGAGGGCAAAATTAATTACAATAAAACGCCTGAAGTGAATGCAAGATGCATTTTAAGTCTGGTGTTGTTTCTTGATCGCAACTTCTCACTAACCGCTGTAAGCTTTTATTATTTATTAGCATGTAAAATAACCCTGCGATCTTTCATTTCCACCCTGAACTATCGGTCCTAGCTTTGTTGTTTCGATTCACCTATTTGGTGCTGCACTACATATGTTTTGGCGTACCGTTAAACAGTCTGAGACGATGACAACCCTGGATTGGCGGGCCAGCCCGTTGACCTAAAATAGATTATATAAGATATAAGAAGATTACTTTCCAATTTATATAATGTAGCAGGCATCCCCAAGGAACTTGTTAATAGAAGCGAAGAGGCGAGGTAAAGAAAGTAGTCGCGAAGACGGAGATACGATCGCTGGTACAAGAGCTTTATTAGTCCAACCTTTGGGATTCCCATCTGAATCCATAACTGAGACACAGTAAAATACTCAGCTAACAGGAAAAAAATGCGCACTGCAAAGGTATCCAATTTCCTTGTCTGTGTCTTGCACCCATGGCAATCGATATCGCCAACAGGCCGTAGGCTACAATGTCTTTTCACGGAAACTTAGGCCCCTATCACAAAGCGAAACGACTAACGCCGTGTATCAAGTCCGGTGCAATTAATGTGATATAAAATACTTTGGAGAGACCGGTAAAAGGTTACAGAGGGCACGAGTAAACACTATATGGTGGCAGGACTTTGTGCAGCCTCGTAACACGCCTTCACCTTTCCGTACGCCGACATTTTGGGCCATATGAATAACTAACCAATAAAAATGCTCGTAGCCTGGAACATCGTAACAAGTTCCCCAGCTTATAAATTCCTGCGCAAGCAGCTAAATCCACGGGCGGAGGTAAGAAGCCAATCCGAACGCGGTTGCAGACAAAGTCAGATCGACTGAGGTCACGAGTGGGTACAATAGTATATTGGATATAAATGCAAACGGAGAACGGAAACACATGAGACGGATGTGAACCCAAATCATCCATGAATGCCGATGATGGGAATCGCCTGTAAGAGAAAAGTTGAGACATCAGCACTAGAGTAGTGACAAATGGCTACACGTGTGCCAGAGGTGCGGAAAAGGGCGAGGTCTGCGGACCGAGGATAATTCAGGCGAGTCATAGTCATTGTCATCCCGATGCCGTTGCCCAACTGGTAAAAGCATTTGTCGCCATAACAACAAGCACGCACTTGGACCGTGCCACCTGCACCGGTAGCCTTGGGCGGAGCAAAATCTCACATTTGTATTAAACTTCCCTCCGAACATGGGAAATGTTTTGCTTTTGGAACGTCAGCGCAGTAAATTCGTAGTTCCGGTGGTCGAATTTCCTGTTCACATATACCGCTATGATGAGGAGGCGCTTCACCATCACATTACGGTTCATTTTCATTTTGTGTCCGACCTTGGGTTTCCAGCTAGAGCTCCACCAGTAGACTCAGCGGCGAGAAATATAAGCCGAGTAACATTACTAGAAAAACCAGGGAAGATTGGAATGAAAATTTCTGTGGCATATTAACCCTCATTAGCCAAGCGAAACCAATCCCAGGTATTGTCAACCCTGAGGCTCGAAGGCGCGGTCTGTTTTGCTATAAGTCCTACACCCTACCTGCTTAGCCATGGGTTCGTTCTCCTGTCGATTGCGGTGGGCATATTAACAACGGTAGAGGGCCGCTGACCGATCTTGTTACGCAACATGGTCTTCGCGGTGTGCCTTGGGGCTCACGATCGAGTCCAATCAGAATGATTTTGACAATGAGGTATAGTGTTTGTGTGAGCCTTCAAACGAGAGGCAACTGGACATCTAAAGGGCAAAGAACACCCAAACACGCAATATTGTGGTAAATGTTTTCCAGAAATATCATATTTGAAGTTTTTGATGAATATACCACACAGAACCTATCCTTACCGGTGAGCGATTAAAGACACTGACAGCCTTAAACTATCCACTGACAGTTCAAGGAAAATCTGAAGCTCAACAGACTCCATAGTCAGCGAAAATCGCCATAAGTCAGATTGAAGAAAAGTTTTCTTAATATACAAAAAATTGTATGCTTACGATTTCAGCTGCCAATTTTATTTAATTTAATTACTCACTGACCGGCTTGTCAACTTGTGACCTTTTGGAAACGCGCATTTCTATGAAGTCTCTAGCAGAGGAATCAAACGAAATCC
Source organism: Schistocephalus solidus (assembly GCA_017591395.1). Taxonomy (NCBI): domain Eukaryota; kingdom Metazoa; phylum Platyhelminthes; class Cestoda; order Diphyllobothriidea; family Diphyllobothriidae; genus Schistocephalus; species Schistocephalus solidus. The sequence goes on along the minus strand of WEDG01003591.1, from coordinate 155,666 downwards.
CATTTGATTAAATCAATCGCATCTCCAACAACACGAAAACGGAAAAGTTACATCGATTTTCCCAAAAATATCATGAAACCCACCACCGGACATTATGTACTTCACTATGTGCCATTCTATTTTTAACATTAATTATTGGAGAATATTTAATGCGTTTTTGATTAGGAAAGAGTGTTTAATTATGGTCATAAGACCGATCATCATGCAGAGTACTCCAATACTATTTCTAACAGGAAAAAATGGCGGCTTTTGACTCCTCGTCTCTTCAGTAACCTGCAAAAATCACACTTGGTAAAAAATGATATCTTTAATTCGCATGCATTGTTTCTGTTGAATTACGATGTGCTTACAAACTCACAGTTTTTTATGGAAAACCTGCCCAGAAGTATCATTTCTTCTACTCATTCAGTAACTATCCGAGTCTACTTCAAATTTCCTACTCGAATAAGGACTCTCGTTTGATTTAAAAAGTGTCTAATTACAGTAAATTCCCTATCTCATGAAATTTTGACCAAAATTCTTAAATGTGCTTTCGATTCAAACAAATTACTTTAGAAGGGTTGTCTGATTGATTATCGTGCAGCCTAATCTCAATATATTTCAGCCAAAGAAGGATGCCGGCTTTTGAAAGTTTTTTTCTGACTGCCCGCAAACCAAGTCTTCGTAAAATTTCATAGTCAAACAAAGACTATCATTTGTTTTTAAAAAGTGTCTAATGACGAGATTTTGGAAAGACTGTAATGATAACACTCAAATCGCATCGTAGCTGTTCATTTATTTATGCCCCACATTAAGTATACAACATAGTCCAAATCCATTGCAAATTTTTGTGAAAAAATATAGTATCTTTTTAACGGTAAAGTGGAATGACTGATTTTATTTACATGGAAAGCACACCTTGTAGACTGAAAACCCTGAGCGCGAATGCAATGGTAGATCGGGCTCAAAAATATTCGGGAATTGGAAACCTTTTTAAAACCGAAAGAAACTATTTCTGCAAGTTTAAAATTTAAGCAGACGTAATTTTTTACGAGATGAGTACAAGAAATAATTTTCGTTTATGTTTTCTAGGGAATATATTTGAATTTGCAAGGTTATCGAAAAGCAATAGAACAAGGCGCACTCTTTAGACAGTCATTTTAACCGAATTTGGTTGTTGGCAGGCGGTTTAAAAGACGAACAGTCAAAATTCGGCACCCTGAAATGTCTAAAATATCTTAGGATTTTGTTGAAAGGTAATTAATATTCCAGCCGCGCTTAAGGTATCCCTCCTAATCGAAAAAGAATTTCAAAATTTTGGTTAACTCTTCATGATATCGGTCACTGACTGTGCGTAAAAAATAATTTCAAAACATTAATCTACCTATGCAGTTTTATTTATTGATTTACAGGAACAGGCCTTACGTTTACCCATGGGGAACCATTTTTGTCCTTTTCGGCTTTCCCGCTTTTCTGGAAGAAATGTTACTTTGGCGGATGGATGCCTCACCGATCAGTTAAGGGACTCACTCGTCCCGTTCGGCCTTAGGGTTCACTCTCGGGCCTTGCCAGCAGCCAAACAACAGCTAGTACCATAGGCAAACGAACATTGCGGTTGGTGGCGGGGCTCAAGAATGAGCCCCAAGGCTAAACAGAACAAGTGAGTCCCATAAGCGATCGTTGAGGCGTCCATCCGCCACAGTCACTATTTCCGATCTGAACCGACAAGAAAACGAGCCCGTGGCACAGTTATTTAGAGCGTTGGACCTCTAATCGGCAGGTCGCGGGTTCGAGCCTCAGGTGGTGCACAAGTTGAGGTTGGGTATGAATGGCTACCAGTCTCCCTGCTAGTTATCTGCCTAAAAATGTTACTTTCAAACAACGTGATATTAATTTTGATAGTTATTTGGTGTTTTTATCTCACTTAGAGTCGCGAACTATAAATTAGAAGTTTTTTTCGATAAATGTTAGCCTGTTTCCGAGTAGGAAGCGATGTTGCATACATTAAGGCACATTGTTGGCGATAGATTACACAATATATATTATTTCAAAGAGTATTACTTAACTGCCACACGCCAGTAACCGCCTTTGAGTTAACTCAACTCGGGTGTCCTTTGCGTACCTCCACAACTGGTTGTCTCACTTATTCACGTTTTCTCCCCTGCCCCCAAAGGGTGACACGCAATTTCATCGGGAGCCCAGGCTACTTCTGGTCGTCTCCCCACTACACAAATGTCGTGACCGCTAAGGCGACTGCCTGAGATGACTAAGAAGCTTCGTTTAGGGATAGTCCTGGTGATATCTCGCAAACGAAGGCGCTAGAATAGGTGTTCTAAAATTCCTGGTAAAATCCGTCGACAAATTGATCGCGATCGTGAGCGCAAAACATGCCAGTTCTACCGTCATTTTCGACGATGTTCATCATATACTGTAAAAAATTTTGATTCACGGATGGTGACTTGTGCTGAATTACCGTGATAGTATACCTCACTCTCTGTTTAACTCCCTTACCTGGACCCGGTGTCAAGACAGAATACAGAAGACCGGAGATGGGAGAGGGCGCAGGCCCATGCATTGTGGTCCTACTCCAAACAAGAACACATTAACACAGGGAGGGGCGTCCTGGATCCCAAATGAGTGGGAGTGCTATAACGGCCACATTAAGAAGGAGCCATTGCAGCCTGACTCTCAGACCGCCAGTCGTCCATGGTGCAAAAACTGGGCTGACCAGGCGGTTCGATTTATCCCGTCAGTTGGCAACCTTCCAAGCCCCAAAAAAAACATACGATTGAAACAAACAACAACCCTTCGCCTCCGCACAGGCTGCCAGATGCACACTGCACATTTTAGTTCACTATAATTTTCATTTCCTTCTACATAACCCAATGACAAACTGGCCAGAGTAGAAGAGAGCTCTGGTCGCTCGTGAACCGATCCGCTGCAATGCTGACAATAATGCGGTCTCCAATGAGATCAGGTTCTTTGAAAATAGATAAACGGAGGAGGTGGTTGATGGATAGACCTTATTCTGAAGCAGACGTCCAAAGACGGGTTGACGAGATGCCGAAGTCACTTTCACTACCAAGAATGACGTCGTGAGACGGCTGTCTTGTCTGCCTCTGGGAGTCAGTGATCGTCTTATGACCAGTGACTGTCACACTGCGGGAGACGAATTCATCACCGTCCTCGTTGGTACAGACCACGCTACCTTGGAAGAGAGTGCTTGATCGCTAGTGGAGTGGTACCCGCAACAGCGACGGTTTTCTTCTCCTGTAGGTCTGTGCGAAAAGCAGATCAACGCATTACGACCTGAGAGAAGATGACGTTGATTGACCCTCTCTCGTGTCAATGACGTCTACCAGACCAAGTCCTCCTTGGTATGTGTGATCAAGGTGGCATGCTAGAGACTAAGGCGATTTGTGATGCCGACTATTGCACGGGCTACCGCCTTGCCATGTCAATGATGAGATTGCAACTGTAACCCCGAAGGAGACCAAAGGTAAATATTATACTACTGAATAAGTTGACTGTCGCTTACCAGGTACAGTTAGGAGAGGCGGGGGATCGACATCCTCTAGCGAAACACTGGAAAACAGTCAAAATCCGTCGCCTGAATGCATTTTCGAATGTATTCAAGGACAGCATTACCGATACTTTGATAGCGAATGAATGTGCGCTAAACATAATATGCTGCGGAGTGTGGACCTCCTCGCCTTCAGCGATTCCAACTTTGGACCCAACATCAGCACGGAGAAAACAGTGGTCAGGCAGCAACCGGCGCCGAAAGCTGACTACACCGAACCCCGTATTAGCGTAGACGGCGTACAATTTGAAGATCAGTATCAATGCAAAATCACATTTTGGATCTCCAAAGCCAGCTAAGTCTTTGGCCTGTTAAAACATTCCGTCAGGAGCCGTCGCGACATCCTAATCAACCCAAAACTGGGGACATACAGTGCTGTTGTCCTGACGACGCTTCTGTACAGGACGGAGCGGTGGACTGTTTATGAGGACCAAGCATGAAGACTCAAGCATTTTCACCTCAGCTGCTCCCCGATGAATACTGCAGGTGAACTGACAGGAAAAGATCCCAGGAACTGATATCCTGGAAGAAACCGGCGTGCCATCCCATGGTAAGACAGTTGAAGCTGCATTTGCGAGGCCATGTCACGAGGGTGGATGATAAATGCTTGCCAAAGCGAATATTCTACGGTGACCTCACAAAGACCACACGCAGAGAAGCGGAACCAAAACTCCGTTACCAGGATCCCAGAAGAACTCTCCTAAAGACCTGAAAATCATTCTCTCGAACTGTAAATCTATAGTCCCAAAATAGCAAGCATGGCGCACTGCCGTGAAAAATGGAGCTGAAATAAACGAAGCACATCTCATAAAGGAAACAAAATGACGCGAGAGGCCTGCAAATCTCGAACACCACGAGGTTATGCTGTAAACACTCACAAATTATTCACAACTGACGTTCAAAGCACGTATCCGAGTCATTGAACATCTACAAGTCCACGGTCAAGACAGCATGCCCGACGCATAACCCTCTCCGCACATAGCGTTGTCTTCGCCAGCAAGTTTGCGGATGTAAACCATCGTGACAAAAATTAGCTGCATCGGCAATAAACATATCAATAGCATATATTTAACACGAAGAACGCCGTCAACGGTAGTCAAAATTCAGCATTTGTTACATCCTTATCGCATGTCACGACGTTTATCAGACCGGCTGGATCTCCCTGTGTCCACCTTGACGCAAGGACTCCGATCACAGCCAAGTTTTCGATAGAACTGAACTCATAGGATGCTTCTAAATACACATTTTACAGGTGCTCAGAGCAATCCACCCCTCAATGTTACCCCAAAAACCATCTGTTGAAGATCGCCGTTTTCGATTACCGCAGGAAAACTGCCGTATTTATCACGGGGAAAATAGCCACATGAAGATTTTTTGGATTGTTTGGAGGATCAGAAATGGCTTAGGCCACAGCAAATGATGCTTGGTCAACCATCGCACCAGATCTCGTTTCAGTTTTGAAAAGACAAGACTTGCTACAGGTCAACGATAGGAGCCGGAAAAGAGAAATAGGGGAGATCAATCTTGCAGGGCGGTTCCTGACTTTAATAAAAGTGATGAGCATGTACTAGTATTAGGACACCCTTTACAAGTCTATTTGGTTGGCAACTAGCGACAGCATTAGATTCTTTGACCTAAGAGCCAGGCTGGGGTGATTTTGTCTTTATAGAGTTCTAACACCGACCTCCCAAAATTGACATCCGTATGGGTAACACTTTGTTTGTGTCAGCCGAGAACCTAGAAATAACAAAGAATCAGTAATATTGATCAGCCACGACTGAAAACACCCCACAGTGGCTAATGAGGCAACAGTTACTGGTAATATTAATTCAATATTAACTGTTCAAATGACAGTTTATTTGAAATACCAAGTAAGGTAGCACTCATGAGTATGAGTACAACCAACCAACTTGACATGAATTAACACCATAGCTTATAGACCTTCGAATTTTCGTTCTAGCTGGACAAATAAGCAAAAATGTGCTGAATTAGCCAGTCTCGCTTTTCTAGTCGGTTGAGTGTTGACACTGTAGTGAAATGCTTAAAAGTGAAAGTGCCGGTCGAAAAAATGCTGGATTTGTCGGTTGAGTCAAAACCTACAACAAACCCACAAATGTTACTAGAATTCAACATGGGTGAATGTCAAATTATCAAAGGTAAAAGCTATGCTAGGTCCGAGTATGTTTTCCAATGTCAGTTCGACCGTTGTGAATGACGATAGCCATGGTGTGCCCCGCAGCAAAGCAGGTGAATTAGTTTCTATTGAAAGCCAACTTTGGCAGCATCTGTCACACTCGATGCCTGCCAACAGAAGGCCAACTGCTGTCTTAATAGCTGTGTGTGTGATAGAACTCGATAAGAAACAGCTAACCGAACCTTACTGCTAACGGAAATTCTATTTTTCACTTACTAATGCCAAAAATAACAAATTCCGAAACGCAAACGACGTCAAAGATAGGGGAAGGGCGGCTTATGGGAGTTCAGAAACACAAGAGAAGCCGACCATTACAGTTATCATCTGCAGTTAACTACGCCGATGAAATTTTTATGGTCTGTAAATCAACTGACTAAACTTTAGTTTTCGATGCTGGAAGCCATTAGTTATCGGAAGTAACGTACCTGGAAGGGTATATTCCTAGGACGGACTTGAACTGCTGACATCTAGGATCCTGGTGGAGTGCTTCGCCATCATAGCGAACCAACGGCCGATACCGACCGGAGGAAATCCACTGGTCACTTATTTCTATCTCTTAAGACTAGTTAAGTGCAATTAGACTTTCTGGCGTGCTGGATTGCAAGACAAACCTCTCATGCACAGAGAACGGACAGTACTGTAGATAAAGCTCTTCATCACCCTGAATATTAGGTTGCTGACTGCGAATTTACGCTGCAGCAGGAAAATTTATTGATATTCGACAGACCCAAAATTACTACTTTGTATGCGTATTACAAAGCAGGTTTCATCATTTAGCCCTGTTCGCCTACCTTCTATTTCAAACCACACAGATTCGAAGTTACAGGGGAAATAGAGCCACATACACATGTCAGTGATATTAAATTCCGATTTTAAACAATTTTATAGATCGCTACTGCATTTTGTTTGACTACCAAGGCGATTTTATTGGTTTGGCAATGAAAACGGTGCGCCTGTAGAGAAGCAGGACATTTGGGAATTTTACCCTACTGTGCGCCATGTTGAACGTTCCAATGAACGTGCGCAAACGGCCACGTGCGTGCATGTTGCATGCCAGCCAATAGACGGTAAGCTTCAAGGCCACCAATCAGGCCTCGGAAGCTTACGATCAGCTATTGACGTGAGTGGGAAGACGCGATACAACGCAGGTTACAATAAGCAAATCACCTATAAAGTAACTTCACGGAGGGGCTTCGGGCGCTTTGATTGGAAATGGTAAGGCGAACAGCCCATTTAAGCCTCCCCAATTTACCGACGCATATCTCCTTTTTCAGTTGCAGGAAAACGAGAATGCTAGTTACCTCATTAAAAATCTGTCGTTTCCTGTAAATGATTTGTTGTGTACGTATTATAATTTAAAAAGCCACAATAACTTATCCTGCCAAAACATTGCTCGAAGAATCTCTGAAGGCTCTTCACGTGATTTACGCTAGGCAAATATATAGACTTCATTTATAAAGCTAGTACGTAACCACACTGTTGTCTTAAATCACTTCAACTAGTAAACAATATCGTCTAGTTCTAATTGAGGCATTTCGGGTAGCAATAGAGGGATATAAAAGGGTTAGGATATGCATTAACTGTATGCACCCATATATTATCACAGGAAGGGCACTCACCAATCGGGTTACGGGACAGGGTCTTCCCGTTGTGGCTGAGGGCTAAATGTAGAGCCCCCACAGGCAGTTGTGGAGTGACCAGCAATACAAGTCAACGTCAAGATGTGCAGGTATGTTTTCTTAAATGAATGAAACATTGATCAATATTACTTGATAATTTGCATATATTTTCGGCCGATTTTGTCGAAACTATTTGCTTCTGGTCACACGCAATCTCTGTCTGCTTGATCGGTCCTTGATCTTCTAATTGCAGTGTAACTCTGATATTTTTTCGCATTTTGAGTCCGAATTGTACCATTCGAAGTCGTAGCACACAGGTTTTTGTAAGTTATTATAGTAAATTACTGACATTGAATCACCGTTACGTAAGCGCTTCCTTTGTCTAGTAATTTAAAATGCCCCAAAAGAGTTCAATGTACCTTTTCCTTCACCTCTGAGATAAAACGGGCGCCTGCTGACCTTTGCAAACTTCTAAAAATATGGCAAATATCGCAAATGCCAACATATTAACCCCTTGATTGTTCACAACTAACTACAAACGCAGCTCCTTCTAACGAAAGTCTCAAATAAAATACTAAACGGGGATTTAGCACGTGCCTCCGAGAGTACTGAGGTTTAGGTTGGGAAACCTAACAACACACAAAATAGGCAGAGTTTTAGGCTGGGTACGGTTCAGTTATTTGCTCTCGTGGGCTCCTTCTTATTTTTGCAGTGTTGGGATTTTGGATCGTACATGCTAAACCCCTATATTCATCCAGTCACATTGCCCCCATATCGGTTACTTTCTTCTCTAAAGCCGAAGTTGCCTTCATCTTCTCGATGAAGGATATGACAGGAGAGTTCTACCGTAAGTTGCAGTGATGTGTTTATCTAGCTATAATACTAGCCACTGTGCGGCTGCTGGCGGGGCACGAGAGGGAACCCCAAGGCTGAACGAAATGAGTTAGTCCTGTTACCGATCGGTAAGCGTTCATCAAATAAGGTCGAAATTCCTAATCTAAACCGACGACAAGACGAGGCCATGATGCAGCGATTTAGAGAGTTGGACTTCTACCCACCGGGTCGGTGATTCGAGCCTCGGGTGGGGCACTACCCAGGGTTGGGTATGACTGGCTGATGATGGTTAATGAGCCAGAAATGACCATTCCAGTGTCCTTTGTCTTTGGTCAAGGATCAGCCTCTCCGAACTTCCCACTCGTACGGAAGAAACTGCACTTGAAAACCTCGAGAATAGCTACCAACAACTTGGTAGCTCTCATCGTTTCATTTTTATTAATCCTATTAAACCTTCCTGCCGTATTATCATCTCATTTTCTGTTAAAATAAAGGAACCTTGACTGCGGTCGACCCTTGGGAATTCTAACCTAAAAATAGACGTTTGCATGAACACCCCTACCAGTAATCCCAGGTTGATCCAAACGAGTGTTTATTTCAAAGGCACAGTACAGTTTTCGGCCATCGGTACCTGAGGAAGTCAAAATATTCTGAAAATCCTGTACCTCCAGGATGGCGCACCGTACCTGCTAAACTTTCAACTACCCCTAGGCTGTATAACGAAGGAGCTAACACCCTATGCCAATTTTCTCGTCTATTTATGGTATTCCTGCTCCAAGTAAAACCGGGCGTTCCCCGCCCTGCAGCCTGCCTCTACCCAACCGCATTCCCAGTGGAATGCCAACAATAATGCCCCTCCTGGGACGGTACTTTCTCCTGGTCCTCAGTGTCCGCTCGGCTAGAGTACGCCGCAGTAGATGTGCTAACGCATGAACTCACCCGAGTTTCACAGGAAAGTCCCTGTAAAGCGATATCCGCCCACGCGCGCTCTCTCTCTCTCTCTCTCTCTCCCACCAAAATCTTACAGCAGTAAAGAAACAGTCTTTCTTAAAAAGAGACCATCTACTGGCTTTTAAATTAACGTTTACTAACAAAAATAATTATTTTTCACCGAAAACCTCAATGTCAAAAACGACCACATTACAAATCACTTAAATAAGGCTAACTATCAAGGAGCATAAGGGTTTACCTGCGCGTTTTTTATCCAAAATCAACTAGCTTGCAGTGGGGCTCAGTTTCCGTATGCACAATATCCACCTTTGAATAATATAGCTCTATATCTAATACGAGCCTTTACCATACCAAAAAATGTGTGCAGACCTGAACGGAAGCATCCAATCTCTATTTTCCAAGGATAGTCAATCCCTGGATGGCTTGATTTTCGCCCCTGAACAACGAACAATTAACCCCCTTAAACCTTCTTTCTAAATTTCAAATCCTTGTCAGTTAGGATGCTTTCAGTTCAGAGCCCGATGTTCGTCCACCGCCCAGCAGTTGTTATTCTAACTGAGCCATTGGCAGCGTCTGCCTTAATTGACACCAAACTCTCTTTTCCAGGTTACATTTACATTCGGAATGGCCGTCATGCCAACTGCATTGGGAGAAAGTGCATAGATGTAGATAAGTGAAGCGTACAGTTGTATTTCTGCACCTGGACCTTCCAAGGCTTTCCATTGTAAAAGGTAATAGCTCCGACTCCAGCCTGCTATAAAGTATAAACATTCTTCATTCTTGGGGTACATCTATCGCCAACCCAATGCCACTGATAACTTCGATCTTATTCTCCCTTAAGCACTTCATATCACAGTCAATTACACTTTAAATAACTACCGATCGCAGACGACATCAATTTTCCTGAAGTCTGCTGGTCTCTGCTTTCTGGCCCCAGATAGTTCGATACCTCACTCGAAGCCAGTGATGTAGGCATGTGGAATAAGTTTAATGATGTTCAAATTCCAGAATCAAGCATATTTGAATTAATTTTTCAGGGACTCCCTGCCTTCGTCACTGTCATCTCTAGGTTCATTTGGGTTTACTGACAATGAACTAATTGTTTCCACATTAGATGTCGATGATGATATTTTCTCCAAAATATAGCTTTTTCTTTCAGTTTTGAGCGGCTTGATTGGACGACTTACTGACACATCCGAAGTTTAACGAGGGGGTTGATTACTAAGAGTTAAGTTTGGAGTTAGGATTGAAGTTAGTGTTATATAAAAGATAGACTTAGTTTTAAAACCAGGCTGGAGTTAGGGTTACAGTTAATTTTAGGGTAGGACTTAAGGTTTGGGTTGGAATTTTCGTCATGCTTATGAATATTTACCCTTCCTGGAGTGTTCCCATTCCCCTGCACTGCTAAAATATTATGTTTTAATCACCTTTTTTCCCATTTTGTTCCCCGTAAAAGATGATTCAGGTTTTATATAGTGTTTTTGTTTCTTTATCTCTTTGCTGTAAACTGCTAAGGCTTGCTCGTCGTTGGCATGCGTATAACAGTTTTAGTTCTGCCTTTCATTCGCCATATTTTGAGTGGAAAAGTGGTTGACAGAAGAGGTCAAGTTGTTTGAAAACCACACCTTAAATTTCCCGAAACTTTTTTCTTGTACAATATGCGCTCATAGAAAAACATACCTCCTCATCCTTCAAGATGTGCTCAGGAATTCAATAGGACATGCCTAGATGACGGCAAATAGTTTAAACTGCTTCTTGTCCAAAAGGATTAGTGAATATTCGACCACCCTAATTCCGAATACTCAGGGTTGGACCGGTACCCTTCTAGAAACAATAAATTTCACGTACTGGGACATAACCGTAGCCATTCGACGTTTTCAAAAATTTCCTAGCCCACCCTCAGATGGTGTCATGGTTTGAACTCAAAAGGCCAACGCAAATGAATCATTGCATCTCTCTCGTGCAAGATATGTAATCTCCCTTTCCAAGCCCTTCCAAACTCTTTGGTATACATACTGCCTCTCCCATATACGGTAGTTCTACAAAATTTGACGATTTTGGACTGAAAATCACACTTCCAGCTGCCGCGAAAAGCTGAGAAACTCTGATGCAAGTAAGGATTCAGCAATAATTAACAGATGACAGTTCGACCGTCGATTTCGACGAGGTCCACCGTATGCTCCACACCAGGTGGTGCAGGGACGGTGACTTGCGCGTGAATTAGTTTTAAGTGATAGTAGCCTTGCGCTGCAGCTACCGCACTCTCTCCTCCTCCCCCACCTGAGCCCGCTGTCACGACAGAGTCAAGAAGACCGGAGATGGGAGAGGGCGCAGGCGGCTAGCGCCGCCGGAGCCGCCCCTGGGCGTACCACCACACCTGGTTCGGATCCCACGGAGTGGTAGTGCCATAAAGGCCACATTAAAAAGGAGCCATTGCAGCCTTACTCTCAGTCCGCCAGTCAGCCACTCCAAACAAAACACAAATTGGGCTGACCACGTGGTCCGACTTCGTTGTTTGCACGATTTCCTTCAATTTCCCTAAAGGATTTGCTCTTTCTGGCCGTATCCTTCGCCATTTGAAGCGTTCATCTCTGGGAATGGAAAGAAAACTTCTGAATTTCATACCCTCTTACCTAGATTCCAGCTCACAGGGCATTAAAATTTTACGCGCTATATCAAACCCCATGCATATGCTGAGTACATTTATTGAGGGCAGTATGTTTGATTTGATCCTTTTACGTCATTTGTCAATGAGGTGTGAGATATAGTTCAGGATGGCAGGCCTTATATCCATGCCGACGATCGGAAAGGTACATATCGATACCACCTGGCAGGTCGAAAATTTTCAAAACAATCTACGGGCTTTTGCCCACGGGGTAACACGTTGCGCGTTTACCCTGCCAGACCAAAGTATTTAATTAAGGATGTTGGCAACGTCCATCAACATCAAATGGACAGTGATGGTCAGAACAGACGCCAGGAGTTATAAGCGGTCTGGCTATATCCTACTCCGCGAGTTGAAATCCTTCAAGAATTGCGCCCCAATCGTCTCCAAAGCACACAAAACGGTCGGATTTGTCATTAAAATATTTAAACTTCGTCTTTTTAAACATGTTCAAGAGATTTGGTCTAGAATATTGCTTGCTTTTATTAATGTCTCTTGCGTTCTAGTCAGTGGAAGATAATTGAATCAGTTTAACATCTTTTTACCAAAAGAATGTTGACCGAAGAATACCGGATCTTGATTTACCAGGAATTTTGTGGGCTCACTAGCCTTTGGCCTTAATAAATTCGTCACTGAAGAAAAGGTATATTTTTACTATTTAAGTTGTTATATTGTCGTGCTTATAAGTTGCTGAAAATTTGAAACATATTGACCGCCTGCGGCAAAACTGTCCACGAGGGGCCTTTTATTCCTTCTTCTGACAGATACAGCTAAAAATCGTCAGTTATTTTCTGTTAAGACAACTGCTATCTGCAATAAGGTGCCCGGGAAACCTAAAATTCAGCAAAAAATATCCTTTGGTTATGAAACTTATAGTTCACTTTCAGCATTCAGAGCAACATCTAAGATTTCTGAATACCAAATCCACTGTGTTAACCTTCCGCATTGATGATCTTTGTAATTTGTTACCCCTACCTGAACTCAAGAAAGGATGAACGCTGCGATATTGCAGTCTGTCACCCTGCCTGTGGATTCTTTGTCCTGCTATGAACTATTGTTTACCTCTCTGCCCTTTTCTGTAATCATCCTTTACCGTCCGAAAGGGAATGGAGCATGCGACATCCCTCTTTCCTCGTAGCCAAGAGGTTCTTTTCAGGGTCGTGTTCATTGCTCCGGCTGCAGTTTTTTTCGGAATAATCCTAATGATCAAGCAAATTCTCATTATCCTTAACCCATTAAAAGTTGCACCGTTACGCCAGAATTTTTCCCTGTTTGCTCGGTCCACATTCTATATTTATTCTGATAAAGTCTCTCAACTAGTATCAGAGAAACTTATTAGTAATAGCTCGCTCAGCGGTCCTAAAAACATAGGAATTTTCCTGGAACATAAGGAACTCAATTCGCAGTGCTTGCTCCTCCATCATAGAACAGTAAATTATCAAAAGAGTCGATGAACCCTCGTCAACTAGAGAAAATAATAGAACGGAGCTAAGAAGAAGCAGCAGAAAAATGGAACCACCGAATAAGCATTTATATTTGCACTACACCGGTGGGATGATCACTCACCTTTAATTATCCCACAAATAAAATTCTATGGTTAAAAATTTCAAGTAAAACCGGCTAAGAGCTTCGATTCTGAGGGCAAAAATAAGTCGAGCATAACAAAGATTAAATCACCGACTGAAAAAAATACACCGTTGAACATTACGAAATGTATGAAATGACTGAGCAATCTCCACCGCTTCATTTGCACCCATATCACTTCCATATGCAAAAAGGATCTCAAAGAATAACTCTTCGTATGAGGCTCGGATTCAAATTATTTCGTATTTGCTTTATATTTTTTTCCAGCGAACTTAATTTCTGTGTACTTGGTTTTTTTTACGTTGTCAATAGGCTGACCTATGTATACTTAAAGAGACAGAGTTGGAATTAAAATTTATCAATTTTATAAATTTTTTTAGCTTTAAGCGTAAAATTAGACTGAGACACTGAGCTTGCGACCCATAAGTTTGATTCTCCCAGAAAAGCCAGAATCGCAAATTCGCACAAAAGTTTTCTTCGATCAGTGGTAAGTCGTAGAACTGGAATTGAGATCAAAGGTCAGGGAAAGCAACTTGAAAGAAATTCAGGTGAAATTCGTTAAGAGGGACATTATAGTTCAACGGAATAAGCTAGTGATATTGGAGACAGTCATATAACTCAGATACTGCAGGCGCTCCATGCAGAATAAAATGTAACAAACGTCCATAAAAGTAGGGTATTGATTTCTACGCTGCGGTAGAGTCCCTTTGCACTTGCCGACACATATATAGTGACAGGAGGGGCTTATAAACGAGCATCTTAAAAGATAACTAAATGCCCGACAGCATTATTGGCGTAACTTAAACTTCGAACTATATCAAACTGAGGTTTGTTCATACAAGTGCTGAGACTTCGCTACGTAAGTTCAGTGCTATCTTCGGTCGAATGCGTTTGAAAATTCTTGAGGTCCATCTTCTGTGAACATCTATCTGTAATATTTGCATGTTTTGCCCTTTTTTCCTCTATCCACTTGAATTGGAATTGCTTTTTTGGGTAACAGCATGACTGAGCTTTAGACTGAAGGCCACCCCCGTTACCTTAAATCGTTCCTACACAGGCTTTTGGCTCTCGCTTGTGACCCTAAACTTTGATATCCAGAGTCAGGTTTTCGAATTTGGCCGACTCATCAATGGTATACAAGTATTAACTATCGAGGTTTGTACCTTGTTTATTTTTTATTGCATAGGAATAGTACCGTACAGAAAACACAGCTCAAGTTTTCATTCCGCTTTGACGTACATGTTACTCTAGGATACAGATGTAATACATGAGCCCTTCGTATGTCTGCTTGTCACTGCTCTATCATATCTGTATTCCGTATTCAGGTTCGCCTCAACACTCTTTGACGTATTTCCTTTCCTTTCCGAGGTAATCACAGTTGAACTCGTACATCACATCCCAAACGTACGATTGTAAATATAATATAATAGAGGCAATACAAACCAACGGACTGTTTGTTGTCTTTTTAACAAGCCCAACGAAATAGGGAGGGTGAGGCAGAAGACCGCCACCAGGGAGGGGAATCAACCTGTTTTGTCCAGCAGAGAACCCAAATGTTCTGATAACAACACAATAGGGGAGGGTAGAGCAGGGGGCTGCCACAAGGGAGGGAACTGACTCTGCAGAGACACCTCACTTCATCCTTACGGAACACGAAGTCCGCGCGATCACGTATTCAAACAAAAACACAAATTCAGTCCTCAGAGGCCGTTACACAGAATTGTCAGTTAAAATTAGTGAAGTAAAAGATTGATTAATCAAACTGTCTCCAGACAGCTGGTAGAAACAAACAGACATCATGACAGTAACTGAATACTGGCTGTTTAGAAATATAGATGATAATGCTTGATTATTGCTTAGATACCAGATATGCAAAAAAGACATGAATGACTGACAGTGTATTGGAGTAGCCTGGCATGTGAAAGAGGCTCTAAAGGTGTCAGAAAAGACTGTCAGATTTTCGTGGTGCGCGGCAGCTATTTTTGTTTTGATGTTACCCTCTGGGTGCTCAAAAATAGAACTTTCATCATATTATTATAGAAGTCTATGAAATGTCTCTTGACGTACGTACAGTATACCGACCGCTTATTCCATACCCAATATCTGATATTTAGCTAACAGAGAAGTTGAAGCAATAATCTGGTCAATTATTGCCGTAAACGTGCGAAGTCCAAAACCTCAGCTATAAACTAGGAAGCTGTTCATGCAGTGGTCAAAGACCGACATCTGACTACCCTTTCCACATAAACTAATGAAGGTGCTCCACACACGATATGCTGTTTTTCGGACTAGGGTGTGCAAATGAAAAATAAGTAATTATTCAGATTTGGTTTCCACAAAATGATTGCCAGTATCAACGGCGTCCTTTCCATGCTTTATTCCGGCCATAAGGACTATTTAATGCGTCAGTGCTGTTTTTCACTATTCTCTACTGTACACCTTTAAACAAAACGCTTAACATTTGACAAGGTAATCTTAATCAACTGGGAGCAAACGTTTCGTACCCAAGTCATGGATAATGCCAAAGATGCTTTGCATTGACCAAGAAAAGGTTTCTTTGGATTTTTAACTATGACTTACAACTGACGAAAGTAATACAGAACAAGAAACACAAGTCGACACATATCAACCCAAGGAAATAAATTACCAATACAACCCGAAGCTGCGGAGTAAATACTGCGCTTTTGTGTAAACCTCGTATTCCACCCAAGGAAAAATCAAGAAGAATAAACTAAAGGTATGCTCCTGAGGTGACATTAACAAGTTGAATAGAATTATCTACGAAGGACGAATGCATATTTAAATTTTATTTATAAAAAGCTGCGAAGTAGCACAAGAAACAGAAATCCGACCCATTAATGAAGACTACCGAGGGCGTGTTAATGATAAAAACAGATATAATATAGAACATATTTCAAACCTTTTCTAAGCAGTCCACGAAAAGAATGACATTTGCTTTTCTCGAATCCCAAAGAATCTGCCAACTCGATCTATAGTTATATCCACTCTTTGGAAGATAATATTCACGGTTACTTAGTAAAATTTAAATATTCAAACGGTCTGGGTCAATATACATTTTATTCAGGTCTTCTTGACAAACTTGACAGTAAATTTCCCAGCTCATATTGATGATTTTCGAAGGTTGTTTGATATCAGAGCTCGTCTTTTTACTTCGAAACTGAGCCATATATCTCCTATCTTCAAAAACGATAGTCCTTCATTGGCCACAACTGAGATGCGAGTAATTTGCATAGTCATGGAAATGCACATAACCAGGTACTTGTCTAGGTTCCTAAATATCCGAAACTCGTTATAAAACTCTCCATTGAATCACAGATAACTCTTATAGGACCCGATAAAAATACCGCATCTTTTTGATCAGAACGGCTACCCTTTATCTGGTGACCAGTTCAAGAAGGCATTCAAACGAACAAAAAAGGTCATCCGATCAAACTACATGTGACTAGGGCTAGTATGGACATTTAGAACTGCCTCCTCTACAACAGTTTTTAAGTGTAGGATGCTTTATCTGTGAATGCCATTAATTCATATCTACGAGGAGCTTTACGAGGAACTAAACCAGCAAAACATTATTCACAATATTCTTCTCGTTGAGTAAAAATACGGAACAGTTTTCTGATAATGGTTGTCTTGTTGCATTAGAATCACAAATAATTCATGGTTAACACAGTAGCGCACGTGTTTTCTTAAAGTTTTTATGGAGTTTATTTGCTGACTGCAACTCATCGCGAAAAATCTCCGACAATTTTTCAGTGGTCAGGAAATATATGATCGTATATCGGTCGATAGTACGGGTTCCAGGGCCTAATATTAGCATTTATTTGTTCCTGATAAATGTAGAAGAACTTGCCGAATGTTTGATATACGAAATAGTGCTTGTAGGTAATCTGAAGAGTTGGCGTGTCAGTTAGTTTTTTGCCTCCAAATATGATTTCATCTGGAATAATCTTCCACTGCAAATTAGGTTGTTGCCTACATTAGCTATTTTCAAAACAAAATAATGCAAACATTTAACTTCGGAAAATATAAAGTCCTTATTGTCTGTTTCCTTCCCAAACTCGCATTTTTTGGATTTTGAAAAGGGCCCTTCTGGTAGTTGAGGCAGCTCCCTTGATATTATATTGGTCTCTAATTATATTTCCATCATCCTCTGCAAAGTCAATCTTTGCATTCACGTTTGCGTCCCCCCTTTTAAACTAGCATCGCCAACTCTTGACAACCTTAATACCTTCCTCCGATTTTGCGACCCCGACGATGGTCTCCAGGTTCAGTTGAGGATCAAGGCGGGTTCTGATGGTTTTGCCTCTTTGAGTGGTGGACTATGCAGTCAGCAAGGTCGCATTTCGATGATGATCTCATGACCTCTACTGTCCTCTCTTCGTTTTGACGCTGGTGTCCACGATGAGTTCCTCCTCTCTCACCTCCACTGGTGTTTACAAACAGTAGCTCTGACTGCTATATTATCTCTTATTCGACAAGGAGCGTTCCGAACCCTCATACGTTGTCAACAACATCACAATACTATCCCATTGCATCTAGCTATTAATGTTTAAGTGAAGCAGTTTTATCTCCTTATTTTTTTAAATTGGTGGCTCGCCGAACTCCACCTCCAATTTAACCGTATGAGATTTTTTACTGCTTCTTTTCTAGTTCACCGTATATGTCAGAGATTGTTGACTATTGTTTTAAAAATTGCAAATCGTTCTGAATCGGATATGCCTACCATATTATTCATTTCTGCTGTTAATATGGCTGCTCACATAGTACAGCAATCATCCATTTTGTATTTATTTATACCGTGATACTAAGTTTGACATGACGAGGCTCTCTGGGCCTTAAATATACAATTTATTTATTTAATGGCGCTGACAACGAAACAAACCTTTCTCCACTTAAGGTATCTTATGTGCTGATTGACCTTTGGTGTCTGCCTTTCAACGTTACTGTTTGTACCTTTGTTTAATAACCTACTGCAAATTGATATTCAGATAGAAAAGTTCATTTTTTAAATAGCCGTTTCTGAGGACTTAAAAACCCAAAAAACTCTTGATATACTAATACAGAAACTGCCAAATCAGACAAAGCATTTTTCGTTTGTCCATACTGAATGCCAATAAGGAAACATTTTTGGTTTAGATGAAGAGCTTTATCCTGGATCTTCAGACACTTGTTAGGCCATATGTGTAGTACACGGTACCAAGTCTGAAGGCCTTAGACCATCCCAAATCTATTGCGTTTCGAAAGAATTAAAAAAATGTCAAGCAGATGGTAAAAAGATCAATGCTAGTTGCGTTTTGTAACCGGCGTAGCAAGCCCAAAAAAATTCTTTTGGTTTTAAGGTAAACTTGCGGAGGTTCTTAAAACCTATCTGCGTTTTAAACTGATTATTATGTAGGAAAAATATAAGGAACATGTTCACGCATACATGACTATACGTGTTTCTACTAAACGAAAAACAGGCTCGCTTTTGTTAAAAACAGTACTTAATTTACACTTAGTGTACACTTGGCACACACATTGCTGAACTGCATGGACTGCATGCTCCACTAGGCCACTTGAATGTTGTTTGCTGACCGAACGGGAAAGAAGTTCTGCATATTATCCATTGTTACCATTTGTGTATTGTATATTTTGAAGAGTTACAGGCATTGCCCTTGATGACCCTATTAATGTAAAACTATCATTGCATGTGTACAGTAAATATAAAAAATGGTGTAAATTTAAAAATGCTTGAGTCAAAGCATAACATAACTTCAAAAGGGACAAAGAGGATTTTCGGAAATCAATGCTTTTTAACGCTACGAAGAATGGAAGCAAAATTTAATCACCACTAAAAGCCAAAAGGAAAAACAAACATGCACGGTGCATGCCAAGCTGGCTGCAACCCGTACGCACAAAACCAATAGGACGAGCAGTGTTGTCTGCATTATCTAGTTAGCTCGATGTATTGGTTCAGGCGTGCGATCCAACTAATTGCCAGCTGAACCTTCAGAATTTTATTCAAGAGGATTGAACGCCAGAAACTGCAAAGCTACTAAATCACCTGGTCCGGATGTCCTATCCCCAAGAGTTATGAATGCACACGTAGACCAACTGGGCTGCCCGTTCTCCAAGAGCTACAACAATTCAATGGCGATTGGGGCTCTGCCTTTTGAGTGGAAGCTAGCCAAAATAACCCACATCGTTAAAGAGGAGAGATAAACTCAAAAAGTTGCTTCAGGCAAGTTAGTTACAAATTAATAGAGAAAGAAAGAACAACGAAACTGATGCGGCATATTGAGGAGAATAACTTACTTAGTGGGCAGCAACATATATTTAGAAATGGCAAATCCTGCCTTAAAAAGCAGCTCACACACATGAAAAGCTGGACGAATTCATTAGAAATTGGTTTGTAGGTCGATTCAGGATACATTGAATTTAGTTAAGCCTTTGATAGGGTTCAAAATAAACTGCTGATATATAAGCTTTGTCAAATGGGTGTGACTGGCAACCTAAGCAAATGTTTGCCAAACTTTCTCACTGGCAGACGTCATTGCGTTTGTATTGGTAATGGCAAATTGGAGTGGGAAACCGCTCCCAGTGGGTTTCTGCAGAGGAGCGTTCTGGGTCCCATTCTGTTGCTGATTTATGTGAACGACTGCCTTGATTGCTTGAAATTCGGGGAAGTATTATTTGCCGATGATCTGAATTCATGGTATCAGTATCAGTACTCAGTATATTTGAGGGAGATATAGGTGAGTCACCTTTGAATTCCCTATTTGTACATGCGAGTTTTGGTATCAAAAAATAGTACCTTGATATGTTGGCGAGGCCAACATAGTTGAAAAAGAGCAGACAGTAAAAAAACTCCCGGTGATATTTAGGAGAAAAAAACTGTCGCCCTTGGGAAGGGGTCCAACGGGGGGCATTGCGGAGGTTACATGAATCAGCCAGATACTCCCTTGCTGATTGCAGAGTCCGTTGATGGATTTAAAAGGCGGAAATATATGCCCAGATCATCCTCGGTCCATTGCGGTTCGAACCAAGGGAGAACGTTCATACACCTCATGGACGACAGCCGCCAGGTCCAGCTGATGCGAACACTCACGGTGTCACCAAGGTGTGCAAATAATTAAGCAGCGAAGACCTCGAGGACCCCAGCATGGGAATTATGGGAGAGTGTGAGACCTCAAACGAAAATAACAAACTGAAAGAAATGTTACTTACATATAGCTAGTAGTATCATAAACACCTTATTTGCTGACGTCACTCTTGCAGCTTTCAGTTCGTGTTGTAGCTCGCACCATTATATCGATCTTACTTTCGCTTAAAAACCTCCAAGGAGTACGACATAACAACATCTAGAGGAAGACGATTTCAAGCTTCGACTACTCTTTTGGAGAAGAAGTACTTCTGAGTGTCTAGCCTTGCTCCAGTCATACGTAATTTGAGAGGATGACCTCTCAAGTTTTTTGTTGTGGCTAGCTCGAAGAAATCACCTGGGACGAGACAACAGTCCTGGACGCGTTGTATGCGGAATGTTAGTATCAGGTCCCCCCGAAGCTGTCTATAGCGCAAGGGAAAGAGGACAAATTTTGTTGCTCGCCTTTGGACCTTTTCGAGGATGTTGATGTCTTTCACCGCCCAGGGTCTCCAAGCTTGGATAGCGGACTCTAACTGTGGTCGCACGAATGTTCCGAAGACTTTAGCGAAGCAGTAGGTAGTGAAGGCTGCGAAAGCTCGTTTAACGAGGTAAAGAATCGACATGGCTGACCTCGCTACCTTTGCGCAATGTAGGGAGGGTTTAAGTGAGGGCATGATCAAGACTCTCAGGTCCTTTTGGACATCCACTACTTTCAATGGAATGCCATTCAGACTGTAAACCGGCCGGCTCGAAGGATTGCTTTTCCCGACTCGTATGATGTTGCACTTGCTTTCATTAAACGGCAAGAGCCAGTCATTTGACCATTTCTGGAGTCGATGTAAGTTTGCCTCCAAGTTCTCTTCGTCAGCCGCAGTTTGAATGACGCGCCAAAGTTTGAGATCATCGGCAAACATGGCAATATCGCAGTCCAGTTCGTTGGCACAATCGTTGATGTAGACAAAGAACAAAATAGGGCCGAGAACAGAGCCTTGGGGAACACTACTCTCAACCTCCACCTTGATCGACTGTTTGTCACTGATATGGACAGTTTGTGAGCGGTCAGTTAAGAAGTTTTCTATCCAGGTCAGAAGTCTACCTCTTACGCCTATGCGGTTGAGTTTATAAAGAAGGCGGTGGTGCGGCACGCTATCAAAAGCCTTTTTGAAGTCGATATAGACTGCGTGCACCTTTTTTCCTCTATCGACCGCTTCAGTCCAACCTTCTTAACAGTAGAGCAAATTTGTGACGCAGGATCTACCTCTACGGAAACCGTGCTGGACCTCGGATAGCAGATTGTTATGTTCTAGGAACTGCATTAGTTGTTGCTTAATTATTTTTTCCATTATTTTGCAGCAAACTGAAGTACGGCTGACCGGTCGATAATTGTTTGCAGAGACCCGGCTTCCACCCTTATAAAACGGCGTAATCCATGCGGATTTCCAGTCGGCTAGTAGACTTCCGGTCTGGAAGGATGTTTGGAAAAGCGTAGAGAGTGGTTTTGCCAACTCTCTCGCTCACTCTTTCAACAGCTTGGTAGGTACTTCATCGGGACCCGGAGACTTGGATTCCTTTAACGCCAAAAGTTCCTTGAGGACAGTAGTCTCGGTGAAATGAACAGTCTCGACTATTGTATCCACTTCGAAGCCACTGGTAGGGTTATCGTAACTCGTTTCCTTTGTGAAGACCGACTGGAAAAATTCCGAAAGATGATCAGCCTTCGCACCGTCTTCAGTAAGGTCTATGCCCTCGGCGGTCCTCAGTAGGGATATCGGATCCTTGTTACGTGTATTCTGCTTGAGGTAACCGTAAAACAGTTTTGGGTTCACGGTGGCCCGGTGCAGCAGGTCCACTTCGAAAGCCTGTCTTGTTCTACCAATAAGGCCCTTGACCCGATTTCTCTGCATTTCGTACGCATTTAGAGATCCAGAAGTTCCGTCCGTAAGTGATTTTTTCCACAATTTCCGCTTTTTGTTAACTTCGAGTTTTAAGGCACGCGAAAGCCATCGCGGTCTGTTCGTCAACCTTTTTCTCAAAATTGGACATTGATTTTCCATGAGCCTGTGCAGTATGTCCCGGAACGTTTCCCAGTCCTCGGTTATGTTGCCAAAAAATAAAGGTTCCCACTTGGTATTCAGTCAAAAGGTCGGAAAGTGCACTGAGCTTGCAAAATAACTCGGATCACTTTCAAGCTTGTTGTGATGAGCTGCTATACCATCTTTATTTCAAAATGCAAGTCAAACAACTACGGTCTAGTTATAGAAGGGTGATAAGGTTTTACTATTAGTATTTCATCGGAGGTCACCAAATTGAGCCGGTAAACGAACCAAGGCACCCATGTATGTGGATGACGCTTACTCTCAAAGAAATTTCCTACTGTGCTAAACTATCACAGAAGGCTATGTGTAGCCTGGGAGCGATCAGGGGCTCCTTCTTCACTTTTCAGGAAGAGCATTTTGGTCACGTGTTTGGATCAGTTGTCCGAGTGTTGTTGGAATATTGCGTTCAGGTGTGGTGTCCCTGGACGAAGCAAGATTACACTCTGTTAGAGAAAGCTCAACGGAGGGCTATGAAACTAGACAGTGGATTAGAGTAATTAACCTATAAAGGCCAACAAGAAAGACTTGACATATGTCCTATCTCTTATAGGCAATACAGTTCGACCTTGAAGACCCTATAAGCACCACCAATTATTTGTTCTCCAACTTGGACAATTTGATCTTCGTTACCACTTCACTAGGACTGTTCCGGACAATACTGTTTCAACTGCACGCACTTACTTGCTTCCTGCTCATCTGAAATTCTTTCTTGTGCCAAAATTTGTCATAAAACGGCATCAAATTGGAATTTGTTTATCATCTTATTCAAGTTGACTGCGCAGCCTCTGCACCAATAAAAACTGACAACCACTCAGGGAACCAAACGTGTACAACCTCGTGAAGATCTTAAGTTATCCAGGACCTTCTACATCTCCGAACGGCTGAGTCGTTCCTGAATATCCTTCATACCGTTTATAGTTTTTTTCAAAAGCGTTTTTGAACAAGTATAAACATTTTTGCTCACATAGCATTAAATACTCGCCATACTCCAAAGCCAGTCGGAAATTTACGTTATACGCTCAAGGGAGAACATACTTTTATGCAGTGTTTTAACATTCATGGACTCAAAACAATTGTTTGCTAGCAACAAAACCAGTCACGGAACTTCCTTTATAGGAAAGCCTGTTGAGCTGGCTTCGACATCCACGACTGGCACTCAATCAGGGTTCTGTTTTGGGCCCCCTACTCTTCCTTATCTACGTGAACGACTGTCTCAATGACCTAGATTGTGAAGCTGTCATGTTCGCAGATGACATAAAAATATGGACTGAAGTCAGCTGCGCTGATGACGCAAAAGGGTTACAATCGAATATCGACAAACTAAGTGCCTGGTCGGCTAAGTGGCTTCTTAAGTTTAATGTATCCAAGTGCGTGATCCTACATCTAAGCGCCGGTCGAAAAGTATCTCTGAGACACCAGTACTTTATTAATGGCACTGCATTAAAAGACGTCGAAACATACAAAGATCTGGGCATGTGGACAACTGTGAATTTGATGCCCTCAGAACACTGTAAGAAAGCAGTCCAGAAGGCAACATGTACACTACATTGGATCAGACGTGCGTTTTAAAATATTCCCCCTGATCTATTCGGAAAAGTCTATGGCGCCTTTGTGAGACCACATTTAGATTACGGAGTACCAGCTTGGATACCGTGGAGAAAGAAAGATGTTGACCTCTTCGAACAGGTGCAACGGAGAGCAACGAAGATGGTTGACGGTCTTAAGACTCTACCGTACCAAGACAGATTGAAAAAGCTTGACTTATTTCCTCTTTCCTACAGGCACTTACGGTGTAGCCTGCTCTGGACATTCCGGATTATCCGGGGCCATGATTCCACCCTGAGATCGGAGGATTTCTTCGACTTTGCCTGCACAACTCATCTGCGTGGTCATCCTTACAAGGTTAATAGCGAACGCACGCGATTGAACCTCAGAAAGTTTTTGTTTCAGCCAACGAGTTGTTCGACCTTGGAACTCGTTACCAAGTGAGATGGTTACCTCTGAAAGCATTATTGATTTTAAAAGAAGGCTTTGATTGCATTGTCGTTGACAAAAGACGACTGTCACAGCATGATTTCTTAAAACCAGCCTTTTAAAATCTTTCGGGCTCTACTTTTCTTCCGCAATGTTTCGCCTATGGCTGTGAAAACGCATTTGAAGTTATCTTATGCTTTGACTCAAACATTTTAAAATGTACAACATTTTATATTGACTGTACACATGCAATGATAACCTAACATTAATAGGGTCATCAAGGGCAATGCCTGTAACCCTTCAAAATATACAATATACAATATACATACTTACAACCAAAAACCAGCAAAGCGCGCAAAAAGCGTAATGGTAGCCAAATCTGTCGGCTACGAGGACGAATCTTGAGTTGGATGTTCTTATATTTAACTAAGAGTTCAAAAACTGGAAAATGAGCTTGCAGACTTAAGGAAGCTCTTGCAAGATAACGTTACTCGACGAAATACGCTAAGCAATTTTCCAGTTAAAAAGGCAGTGACTTAAGCACCAAAAGTATCAAAAACTACAACTTGTTGCAGCTCACAATGTTCGGACGCGAATACCCATAACGACCGGATAACAGGAACACAGTCTCTGAATCCTACGGACGACGACCAGAGCAAACCACAAATCTCATCCTGCTATCTTGGGTGCTCTAAAGAGCCTGTAGTTGAATCCCAAGAAACAAACGCGGGCAAGCTGCAATGGGGAAACACGACAAGAGGAGGACAAATTCACAATCAACTCTGATGGATTCATCGAAGACTTCAGATGAGAGTATGGTCAGAGGTAGACTAAATCCCAACGAGAGCTCTGTAAACCATTCTCGTGCCCCTAAGGAGAACTTAAGAGGAAGCGAAAATTCCAAGCACCAGGATCGGCAACAGTGTTTAGTTATTCAGGGTTTGCACGAAACAAATGTAGTCCGACCTGAAGAGCGTGTCGCCAAAGACCTTTCTTCGTTTAATGGCCTCCTAAACCAGTTGCTCCCACCGGGCGTGGAAGTAAAAGTTATTAAAGCATTCCGGATCTACAAAAAGTCTGAAGACAGCCTAGGAACGCCGCAAATACGACCTCTCAAAATAATGCTAGAGAGCAAAGACCAAATCAAGGCGATCCTATCCAAAAAACTAACCTCCGTCACTCGCATAAAGAGGTTTTTTTCAACCGGACTACTCCCCTGTGGAAAGGCTGAAACGCCGGGAACTTGTCTTGGAACTACAATCAAGACTGAAGGCTGGCGAACACAATCTGGCTTTTTTCAAGGGGAAGGTAGTTCAAAAGAATACGAATTTTCCATTGAACAAACCGATTGTTCTTAGTATAACGGCAGCCACCTCATTAACACCAAAACCATCAGGGAACCAATTGCCCAAAAAGATGTCAGAACTGATTCCGTAACGCCCCGCGTTCTCACTAAAGAAACCAGAGTTACCGAAAATCATCAAGAAACGGAAAAGACATACGACCTTGACGTTATAGAAGACGCAGTTAGGCCCATAAAATTGACAAACGCAACAGGAAATTTGGTTGGCGCAAAATAGAAGTGCTTGTGTACAAATGCACAAAGCCTTTTATCAAAACTTGATGAGTTACAAATTTGCCTTGCCGAAGTATCTCCGGATGTGATAGCAGTAACCGAAACCTGGCTGTCGGGCAGTATTCGAGATAGCGAAATTACATTGTCTGGACACCAAATTTATCGGAGGGATAGAGAAAACCGACAGGGTGTTGGAATAATTGTGTATGTGAAAGACGTGCAAATAGTGTCTGACAAGACGAGCAAGTTTGCGTGCAGCACGGAAGCCATATGGTTGAACATCAAGGCTCTTGGCTCTCCATGTCTGGATGCCCTTATTGTCTATCGGCCACCTAGGATAGACCGAGTCGCGGACACCCACTTGTTGGAACAATTAGAAAAATTCTCCGCCAACTTTACAAGAGAAGATGAATCTTTCCCACACCTGTACCCTTGGTGAGATCAATTTGAGTTAAGAAACAGTAAAAACAGCTATCCGACAACTACCCAAGTCTCCATCCTATGGAAGCGATAAAATGCCTTCATGTATAACTAACAATATCATATTTGCCCCAATACTCCTTGCTAAACGATTTTCGTTACTTCCAGTAAATGCAATTTTTTCCAGACATATAAAAATATTCCAGCATTGCACCAATCCATAAAAACGGTAACCGATCTAATATCGAAAGCTATCGGGGTGTTCATAGAACAACGACAATAGCCAAAATTCTATAAAAAATATTTTTAAATCAAATACTTAATATCTTGACAAACACCAACCCAGTACCTCCATACAAACATGCCTTTTACCTGAGAATTACTGTCCGTCCTGCCATCTCACTTTTCTGGAATTCATTTCCAGTAACAGAGATCAAGGATATACGGTAGCCACAGTATACTTCGATCTCAAAAAAACCTTAGAGAAAGTCCCCATAAAAGGCTTATAACGAAGCTAATAAGCCATGGCATATGGCCTCCCCTACTTGACTTTCTCACATCTTACCTCAAAACCGAATGAAGTAGTGCAGATTCGACACGTTGTCTCGTACCCATCTCCTTTTACTGGTGGAGTGCTACAGGGCACAATCTTAGGTCCCCTTCGCTTTCTCATATATATTCTTGACCTATAGACCATATTGACCACAGCCAAAACGTTTCTGTATGCAGACGAGCTAAAACTCGCATATGTGTATAATGAGCACACAATGACAAATATGCACACTACCATGACAGCGGATCTCAAAAAGCTAAATGACTGGAGTAACCAATGGAAAATGCCATTCTCACGTACCAAATGCAATCTAATGATCGATGGTCCACAAAAAATGCCACCCTTAATTTTTGATGATTAAGAAATAAAGGAATCACTATCCATAAATGACTTAAGACTGACTTATACGAATACTTTTCACCTATCTCCCAACGTTAAACGAATATCACAAAAAGCCACTCGCCTTCGCGGATTTATATGTAAAAATTTCACCTCAAATACTCTCAAGACACATCTTTATAAAATGTACGTATTACCTCCCCTGGATTACTGCTCAATTTTCTTCAGTATAATGCCCTAAGATGACCGGAAGAAATAAGAAGGCATTCATAGACGCTTTACCAGATCTTTGTCCAAATGTAATAACATCCATGGTTAATATATCGAATTATACAATCGATATAGTCTTTGAACCCTCTGGATCAGAAGGCTCCAAAATGATCTTGCTTTCCGACTAAAGGTCACAAACGACCAAGATATTCTAAGAATGAATATAATGTTAAATCACAACGACCTTCCAGCCACGAGAAATAACGAAAATACCATTAGAATACCCATATTTAAAAATTCCCAACTTTCAAATTTATATTTCATAAGATATAGTCACTTTCAATTTAAGTCACTTTATTGAGGGAATTAGGCTTTCGCCCTTGAGCTCCCTATTCACATTCAAAAATGATAAAAGAACAAACGTTTGCAGCAATTACTCGGACAAATGGAAACCTAAGGTCATCGATATGTGTGGGCCAGGCATAAGCTGCCACTACTGCCACAAGCTTCATTATATGTACAATAGTTTCTCAGCAAAAGAGTATCCAGTTTGCATTTAAATGTGTCAACAGTTTCTGAAAGGAACACCTCATCAGGGAGTCCGTTCCATGCACCAACGACTCTGTGTGAATAGGCGTTCCAATGGACGTCCGTGTGGACCAACTTCCTATGCAGTTTAAAGGGATGACCCCGCAAATGTTCCGTCGCAGCCAATTCGAAAAAGTCAGCAAATTCTAGGGCACACACGCAGCCTCTGATAATCCGGTAGGTTTGGATGAGGTCACCCCATAGTTGCCTGTAATTGAGAGGAAACAAATGAAGTTCAACAAGTCTGGTTTCGTAAGGCAGATGACTAAGATTCTTGACCATATTTGTAGCCCTCGCCTGTACTCGTTCGAGCTGTAGATAATTCATCTTAAACCACGGATACCAGGCCTGAACGGCATATTCCAAGTGAGATCGAACAAATGCTCCGTAGGTTTTTCGGAATAGTTTCTTATCAATCTGCACAAATCCACGTCTGAGCGCAGATAAAACTTGTGTTGCGCGTTTAGCTGCCTTTACACACTGTGAAGATGGTTTGAGTGAGGAGTTTATAAGAACACGGGGTCCTTCTGTTCCTCAGCAATTTGAAGGGGCTGCCCATTGAGAAGTTATTGGTAGAAATCAGCCTCCTCAATGATCTTTCTGGTACGGAGTCTTAGGACAACACACTTCCCACCGTTAAAATGTGAAGGCCAACGAACAGACCAGCTGCTAAGACGGTTGAGACTCTCTTGAAGTGCGTGCCTATCGGCATCAGATCTGCTGACCGTCCAAAATGTAAAATCGACTGCATTCATTATATGGAATGCCCTCGATCTGATGTCAAAAATTAGTGGCCTGTCAGCCTAACCTCCAGTTACTGTAAGATAAGGAAATAAATAATTAAAAAGGCGACCATGAAATTCCTGGAAGAAAAGCGCTTACTCTCAGAGCTCCAGCATGGCTTTAACCAGAATTGCCCTTGTCTTTCCAGTTTATTACTCTCGACAGAGCAGTGGAATCGCACATTGGACGAAGATGGTAGGGTTGGCGTCATCTACACTGATTTATAGAAGGTGTTTGACAGTGCCCCACACAAACGTCATATCTATAAATTATCTGCAATTGGAATAAGAGGAATGCTGCTGACATGGATCGCAGATTTTCTTACAGGAAGATTGGAAACTGTGTGCATCGATACCTCGAAGTCAACACCTACTTCGGTTTAAGTGGTGTACCACAAGGCTCCATCTTAGTGTACATCAATGACTGTGTGGACGACCTGGGTTGCAGCACCGTCATGTTTGCAGACGATGCAAATTGTGGAGAGCCATCAGATGTGATGTGGATAGGCATGCAATTAAAGAGAATCGCAACCGTATAAGCAGCTGGTCTGCTCGTTGGCTCTTAAATTTTAACGTTGGGTAGTGTGTGGTCCTAAGACTCCGTACCAGAAGGACCAGTGAGGGGGATGATTCCTACCAATACCTCCTCGGTGGGCAGCCCCTTTCAATTGTCGAGGAATCGAATGACCCCGGTGTTCGAATAAACTCCTCACTTAAACCATCTTCACAGTGATTAAAGGCAGTTTAACACGCAACACAGGTCTTATTTACACTAAAACGTGGATTTGTGCAGATTTATAAGGAAATATTCAAAAAATACGGGGTAGTTCAGGCCTGGCGTTCGTGGTTTAATAAGGATTATCTACAACTGGAAAGAGTGCAGGCGAGGGCTACGAAGATGGTCAAGAATCTTAGTCATCGGCCTTACGAAGCCAGACTGTGTGAACTTGATTTGTGTCCTCTCAATTACAGGCAACTCTGACGATGGACTCAAGTAAGAGTTCAAAAGCTCAGAGGAAAAAAGCCATGATTCCGGGAAACGAACAAACTTCTTCTTCTTCACTTATACACACACCTGAAATGCGGACTTTCGCCTCCACTACGCGGATTGTCAGGAGCCACGATTGTGCCCAAGAATTTGCTGACTTCTTCGAATTGGTTGGGACGGAACATCTGCGGCATCATCCCTTTAAACTGCAGAGGAAGTTTGTCCATACTTACGTCCAAGGGAACACCTTTTCGCAGAGGGTCGTTGAAATATGGAACGGACTCCCTGACAATGTGGTCCTTTCAGAAACTCTTGACACATTTAAATGCAGACAAGATACTCATTTGCTGAGAAAATTTTGTACCTATAATAAAAGTTGTGTCAGTAGTGGCAGCTTGATGATGGTTATCGGAAAACAAAATGGAGGTTGCTTTAAAATGAGTTTTCAAAATGACACATTTGTTTGGCAATCATTTTACGGAATCATGGGTTATGAAGACATCATAGTTTGTGGAGGAACGATGCATGGAAGACATAATTTGGAAACGGACTTCTTAATTTCCAATGGTCCTTTCTCAGGTTCATGGAGAAAGCTGCTCGGGAAGGAAGATAAAAATAAAAATATAATTTTATATGTGTTAAGATAAATGTACAGTCTTCACTTAAACGTACAGAGGTTATTTGATAACCTTTTATTGATTGGCATGTTATTCCAAAGAAAGCAATATCTGGAAGCAAAGAACAGAGAGCGTTTAGAAGTGGAAGATGTAGGAGGAGGTAAATTCAGTGAAGAATTACGTAGGAGTAAGACCTGGAATTTGGGAAATATTGTAACTATTATTAAGGCGGAAAAGGAGGCAGAAGACAGCTTCCAGTCTCCGAGCCCATATTAATTTTCGGTTATTTAGCTGGCCCATATTCGAGTAGAAGGTAGTTGAAAGTGTCGTAAGTAAGAGTTTCCGAGTAAATTTCTTTGGATCTTTGCAATTTGAGAACGGCTAGACTTGGTCATTAAACCAAAGAATGGGCAGCAATCTTCAAGAATGGGAAGGACAAGCATTCGATGAATTCATAATTTAAGTTCAGGAAGATAGAATTTATAAGAAGTAAAGCCATAAATCTTGGCAGCCTTGGCATTTATTCTATCGGCATAAGGCAACAGATATAAATTAGTTGTGTACCTCAAACCTTTGTCCTTTCAAGATAGTACATAAAACAAATTGGCAAGGACAAAAAATCCTTCAAGATTTGTTTTTTATTAAAAAAGAAATTTCCGTGAGCACTGACATTATCTGTTTGGAAGTATCATTTGTAATTCTCCTTTTGAATTTAGCTAGTTTTTGTCTGCTGATTGCTCAATGGAATTCAGCAATTCGTATTATGTGCATCCTTACGTCCTCAAATGGTTTAAGTTTTGACAAACATTTAATTATCACTGAAATTCAATCGAAATATCTGCTAGATTGTCTATGAAAATCATTCGCCTGATTTTCCAAAGTTTAAACAAATTACAGCCTCTTCTAAGCAAAAATGAGAACAAAAATCTCAGTTCAATAAAGCATTGTTAAATCTAAGCAGCTTGATCTGTCTGCTTTACAAAATTTAAATGAATTTTTGTTACAGTTAGGGTCTGTTCTCTCTATACTGGGGAATTTATTCGATGGGGACCTCTCTGCTATACTCTCTCAGGAATGTCAGTCTATGGAATCTCTCATCCATTTGCTTGCCAGTGAAACATTAGCCCAAAAGAAAAAAATTTAAAAAAACCCCAGAGACAACGACTTATTCAATTTGCTGTAGACTTCCTGTACCGTGCGACTTCAATTTCAAATAGCGGAGGCAAAACGTCTCTCCTCACGTAGCAAAAATCCACATATATTTGTCACCCTTTTACGCCAATCGAGGTGGTCTCCATCTTTGTACAACGAGGTCAAATTTCTCAATATCTAAAAATTGCAAAATGTTTCCATTATCGGGATCTAACACCGATGGAGCGAAGGAATGTGCCTCCCCTCTCGCATAGGTCTTCAGCCTCTCAGTTTATTATCCATAAGTCTGGTCATCACTATGCAAACCACAACGAGACGGCGCAGCAATCTACTCTGGTGCCACGTTCAAACCCCCCTACCTTCACCTCCCACTTTTCTTTCTACGAATCCATTAACACCTTCTTCATTTGCGAATAGGAATTTCAAACTCAGTAGTTATCAACCATGTCGTAAGCACACTTTTAATGTTAGTGCCTCCGTCTGAAGTTCCAAGACCGACTGCTTCTTCGTTTCAAAGTTGTTTTCCTGGTATTCCGACTGTTGCCGATAACCATCATCAGAATTCCAATCTGAATATCAAGCAGTGCAGGTTTCACATTTATCATCGTTTCTCATGCCAACTAGCACTGCTGAGTGCATTATGTTGATTTCATCTTAGTCAATTACTGGATCTCCCATTATCCTTTCGTACTACACTCAGAAGTAATCTACCATGCTGCTTCAAATGCCATCATCTAACAGTTTTTGTTTCTCCTGCACCTATTTGTTTTAAAAGAAGCAATTGCCCATCACAAAAAC
This sequence comes from Schistocephalus solidus, assembly GCA_017591395.1. Classification (NCBI taxonomy): domain Eukaryota; kingdom Metazoa; phylum Platyhelminthes; class Cestoda; order Diphyllobothriidea; family Diphyllobothriidae; genus Schistocephalus; species Schistocephalus solidus. The sequence goes on along the minus strand of WEDG01003591.1, from coordinate 123,020 downwards.
AGTCCGCCTAAAAAAGACTTCAAAAACACAAATCTGACATCAAGAAGGCAAAAGTTAATTGACAACTGACTTCGAGAGATTTCTCAAAATACTCGAACAAGGGGCTTCGACCATTGCCTCATCATCCACAGCAAATTGTGCGATTCCCTCACCAAGCATAAGCAGTGGTATTGCTTCTCCAATCGGAAGTACCACCTGCGATTTGAAATCGTCGAAGCCGTGGATGTTGCCGAAATAAAAAACGGAACAATGCCTACATATAGCCAAGCAGCATCCACTTCGTCATCACCAGTGCGCAGCGTGAAAGCTTACAACCAGATAGGGGATAACTGCATCGTAGGTACAAATATGCCACTGACAGGAGAAAAATCTTCGTAATACAGGGACTACCTGAATCAACAGCTACTTCTCCCGTTAACCGATAATCCGAAGATATGAAACATTTTCATGAACTTCTGAACCAAATGCTGAAACCTATACGTCGATTGAATTGGAAAAAGCCTTTCGTCTTGGAAAACGGCCAGAATGCTTATCTGAATAAACACGTCCTAGACCTTTCAAAGTTATCTTGACCAGTAGCCAGGAAGTCAGGCTCATTCTGTCTAGGCGCTTTAAGTTTAAATCTTCAACCCTGGAGTTTTTTTGTCAGGACTTCTCACCTGCGGAACGGAAAAACATCATCAACTTATCACTTAACTGAGACAGCGGCTCAGTGAAGGGGAACGAAATTTGGTTATGTACAACAACCAAGTGATCCATCGTCCATTGTTCTCCCCCTAGAGAGGCCCTTTCCGGATGACCACGCATTTGACCCAGTACAGGGGGCTCACGCCCAACCGTAAGCACTTACCGGGCAAACCGAAAACAAACGTTCATATACACCAGTGCACAGAGCATATTATCGAGGCTTGACAAGCTTAAGATCCATGCATGTGAACTATCTCCTGATTTAATTTCCTTAACAGAAACCTGGTTCTCCCAGCACTTTACTATTGAACCTAACCTCACTCCCTCAATTCTTCTGCCTTCAAATTCAAATTCACTTCTAAAAAGCATTAATTTCTCGCCTTTAAGTTTTCAAAAAGAAATAGCTTGACTACACAAATTCACATTCAGTTGGAACTGATAACATTCGAAACTTACATATTAAACAGTTAAGAGATTTTCCCCCTTTATTATCAGTATTTATTGACAACGGTTTCATCCTCGATTTTTGGAAAACTTCTATTATAATAACAGTTTTTAAATCTGGTTCCCGCTCTCACATTCATAACTATCGTGGTGTTAATTAAATACCCTCTCTTGCTAAACTCTTCGAAAAACTAATTGCAAAATAAATTACGGATTTTCGCATAAGAAATCAAATTCTCAACACCTAATATGGCTTTCTACCGGACCACTCTTGTGAAACATGCCACATGTCTTTTGTAAACCAAAAAACCTCTCTTCGTAATGAGCATCTATCTGTAGTAGTTATCTATTTTGTTCTTTGTAAGGCATTCGATAAGTGCCTCATAGATGACTTCTAGCTACACTGGAGGCTTTATCATTTCGAAAGACCTTGAAGACCCTATAAGAACCACCAATTGTTTGTTCTCCAATTTGGACTATTTGATTTTCGTTACCAGTTCACTAGAACTGTTCCGGACAATACTGTTTCAACTGCACGTACTTACTTGCTTCCTGCTCATCTGGAATTTTTTCTCCTGCCGAAATTCGTCATAAAACGGCATCAAATCGGAATTTGTTTATCATCTTATTCAAGTTGAAAAAGCAACCTCTGCACCAATAAAAACTGATAACCACTCAAGGAACCAAATGTGTACAACCTCGTGAAGATCCGAAGTTATCCAGGACCTTCAAAATCACCTAACGGCTGAGTCGTTCCTGCATATTTTGCATACGATTTAGTTTTTTTAAAGCGTTTTTGAACAAGAAGCGCATTTTTTGCTCATATTGCTGTAACTAATCACCATACTCCAAACCTAGTCGAAATCTTTCGTTATACGCCCAAATCAGAGCATACGCACACGCAGTGTTTTTAAAACTCATGGACTCAAAGCAAATTTTTGAAAGCAGCATAACCAGTAATGGCACTTCCTTTAAAGGAAAACCTGTTGATCTTGTTTCTGCATCCATGACTGGCCCTTGATCAGTCTACATTTACAGCCAAGGGCCAGCAAAGCGCGCAAAAAGCGTAATGGCAGCCGAATTCGTCGGATACAAGGATAAATCTTGTGTGTGATGTTCTCATATATTACTAAGAAATCAAAAACTGGAAAATGAGCTTGCAGACTTAAGGAAGCTCTTGCAAGATAACAATACTCAACGAAATACGGTTAGCCATATGAAAGTTAAAAAGGCAGTGACCAAATCACCAAAAGTACGAAAACTACAAAAAGTAACAACTCAAAATGCTCGGACGCGAATACTCATAACGACTGGATAACAGGAAAACAGTCTTTGAATCCTACGGACGACGACCAAATCGAACCGTAAATCACATCCTCCCATCTTATGTGTTCTAACCAGCCCGAAGTTGCATCCCAAGAAACAAACGTGTGGCAATCTGCAATGGGGAAACACAACAACACCACCAATTTGGATAACGGTAATATCAGGACAACTTCAATAATGCCTCTTCCAAAGGCATTTCCGTCTTCAGACTCAACTCCTGTCGGCTATCCCAGCAGTTCTAAAGAGCCCTTAATTGAGAGCGAACATACCAGTGAGTGGCAACATACCATTGGGAAACAACATAAAGCGATTATAAAGTTGAAAAAAATTAACCTAATGAATCCCTCTGATCATTCAGAAAAAAATATGGTCGGCAATGAATCAAGAGACGCCCTCGACCGAGAGAACTGCGTAGTTATCCAGGGCTTACCTGAATCAAATGCCCACACCTCAAAGGAACGGATATCCGCTGATCTTGCTATGTTTCAGCACCTGCTGAATGATATACTTCATTCAGGAGAGACAATAACCGTTCGCGCTGCCTCCCCGTTTGGAAAAAAGCATATTGAACTGTCCCAAAATTTGAGACCACGGCCTATCAAAATTGTATGGGACCACAAAGAAGAGGCTAAGCTACTTCTCTCGAAAAAAAAACAACCTTCGAAACTCTCATAAACATGTTTTTTTTCAGCCGGACTACTCTGCAGCAGAACGTCTAAAATGCCGCGAATTAGTGATAGAAATGAAGAAGAGACTTGCAGCTGGAGAGAACAATCTGGTGATTTACGGGGGATGCGTGATACAGAGAAACGCAACATTGCTCTGGAACCAGCCAATTCTCATGATGCCATCGGCAAATTAGCATTGGCAAACTCGAGACAAACGGAATTTGGCTCTGCTGACTGCTGCATACTGAAATTTCTGTATACCAACGCCCAAAGACTGTTTTCGAAACTCGAAGAACTGAGAATTCAGGTAGCCGTTCTGTCTCCCGACATTATAGCAATAAAAGAAACATGGCTGTCACAGAACATCAGTGATTGCGAAGAAGCCTTATCTGGGTGTCAGCTGCTCAGGAGAGACCGCGCCCAACGCCAAAGTGGAGGAGTTGCGATGTATGTTAAAAGCAATTTCACAGTGTGTGAAATGACGGAAAAGATTAGCAATGGTATTGAGGCTATTTGGCTGAAAATAAAGACGCAGGGATCGCAGTCCCTTGAAGTCATGACTCTCTACCGACCACCGGGGACAGACTCTGACGCTGATACTTGTTTGTTACTTGTTAGATTAGCAGTCGACCTGATGTTGTTCTCATGTGTGACTTCAATGCACCCAGCATTCGATGGAACGATCTTCAGGCACAGAGCTTCGATCATCGTCTGCTAAAGACAAAACGTGAAGCTCTTTTCACCCAACATGTATTTGTTCCAACGAGAGCGCGCGGAGGACAACAGGCTAGTTGTTTAGATCTCGTCTTCACTAAAGATCCTGACAGTATAGACGAGGTACACTGCCTACTTCCACTTGGTCGAAGTAATCATGCAGTACTTTCATGGGAGCATGGTATATATTCTGTGCCATCTGCAATAAATGAAACCAGGCCGAATCTATGGTGAGGAGACTTTTGCAAGATGATAGCTGAGGCATCACGAATAGACTGGGATCTTCTCTTCTCCAGGAATGTCACTGAGGACTGGAATTTATTTAAGAGGTGTTTGTTGAATCTAATAAAATGCCATTGTCTGCCATCACAACTTTGGATATCTAACAGACCACAGTGGTTAACAAGGGATCTAAAAAGAGAGATTAACAGGAAAGGAAGACTTTGGAAGAAATTTGGCCGATCCAATGAAAATTTAGCTGTTCAAGCATACAAAACTCAAAGGAACAAGGTTAAAAGCTTGATCTTCAAAAGCCGACGGGATTAAGAGAGGGATTTGCTCCAATGAGCAGTTCACAATCCCAAATTTCTCTACAGCTATGTAAGAAAATGCACACGTAACAGGAACCCGATTCCTGTTATGAGTAACGATGGCGGTTACGAGATATCAGAAAATAAAAACAAAGCTGAACACTTTTCCCAGTTCTTTCAGTCGGTTTTCACTAGAGAAGCTGTTTTTATTCCATCAATTGACGAGACTATGGGAGCGCCACTTATTCAGGATATGCTCTTTCAAGAAGCGGTGGTCTTTAAAGAACTAAACATTCTGAAGGCATGCAAATCCCCTGGCCCCGACGAGATTCAAGCAAAGCTACTCCTTGAGCTAACTCAAGAGCTGGCGAAACCGCTTGCGTTTCTGTGCCAGAAATCGTTCGATACGGGAATTCTTCCTGCCGACTGGAAATCAGCCCACATTGCACCGCTTCACAAAAGTGGTAGTCGTGCATTTGCTTCAAACTACAGGCCTGTCAGCCTGATCTCAATCTGTTGCAAGGTTATGGAGAAGGTTGTCAAAAAGGAATTGATGATTTATTTAGAAACCCGTAACCTCTTATCGACTGCACAATACAGCTTTCGTAGGAGAAGATCGTGTATTACGAACTTACTTTATACGATGCAAAGCTGGACAAATGCACTCGATGCAAAAGACACTGTGCATGTGGCCTACATTAATTTCCAGAAAGCCTTCGATAGTGTTCCACACCAGCGTCTCCTTTACAAATTGAGAATGTTTGATATTGGGGGCAAACTTCTTACGTAGATCAAGAATTTTCTCGTTGGTCGTTCCCAAGTGGTCTGTGTAGGCGGATCGCGATCAAAGCGCACAGGCATCGAGAGTGGAGTCCCACAAGGTTCAGTGCTCGGACCGATTCTTTTTATATTGTTCATTAATGATTGTGTACAGGAATTGGACTGAAACTTTTCTATGTTTGCGGACGATATAAAAATCTGGAAATTTATCCACAATGTTGCCGATGCAGACGATTTCCAAGAAAATCTTCGTCGATTGGACGAGTGGTCCCGCAAATGGCTCTTGTCCTTCAACTCAAACAAATGCAACCTGCTACGTCTGGGAAATCGAAATCAGGTCACTGATATGCGACCCTACTATTTTAACGGTTTGCCACTCCGAGAAGCACACACAGAAGGATCTTGGAGTTTGGATGAAAGACAACCTGGAGCCTTCTACGCAATATTGCAAGGCAGCTTAATCCGCCAATTCAATACTGTACGCTATCAAACGGGCATTTTAAGTTTTCGATGAAGACTGCTTTTCTAAAATCTTTGGTACGTTTGTAAGGCCACTTCTTGAATATGCGATCCAAGCCTGGCGACCGTGGGCCCAGCAGGACTCTTACATGCTTGAAATAGTGCAGCGGCGAGACACAAAATTAGTAAGAGGTCAAGGTGAACTGCCATATGAGATTCGTCTAAATAACCTAAAGCTCTATTCTCTGAGTTATAGGCAGTTGCGCGGAGACTTGATACAAACCTTCCGTATCGTGCTTGGCATGGATTGCGCCCTCCTATGTGATAAAGTTTTACAACTTACCACTACGAAAAATCTCTGAGGTCATTCATTAAAACTAAGTGTGCCCCAAGTAAGATTGGATGTGAGGAAGTATTTTTTCACCAACCGTGTCCTGAAACAGTGGGAAACATACCTGAGGCGATTGTAATGTCCCGGTCTGTGGATTCATTCAAACATCGGCTTGACATACATATGTTACAGCACCATGAAGACTATATGACTACTAAACCTTAACAATATAAGCGTACCACGTAAATCTGCCTGCATTCACTTGACTGTTACTTCTTTACTTCGCTTCTTATTCTTGCTACTTTTATGTAACAAATAGGGATTTCAAAGGCATAAGCCTATTTTTTTCAAAAACACTGAACTGAACTGTTGTCTCCTAACTGACTTTATTAGATCATACCTATCTGATCGAAAACACACAGTTTTAGTGGAGTCCTAATACTCAACTGCTACCCCAATTTTGAGTGATGTCCTTCAAGGTACCGTATTAGTTCATTTGTGGTTCTTACTTTACATAAATGATATTTCATCGAAAGTTAAACATTCTCAATCTTATATTTATGCTGATGACCTTAAATGCGTTTATTCCTTCTCTAACTCTACGGTCGAACTATGCCTAGAACAAATTCATTCGGACATAGATGTCCTTTCGGCCTGGAGCTCCACATGGCTAATGGAGTTCTCACATCCTAAGTGTCACTTCATATCATATTCTAGTAGTCTTAATCTGTCAGACCACTGCGCCCTGATTGTCTTGAAGGCACGCCAAACTTCTATGTTTATTCTCAGAAATTTCAAAACCGTCAACATTAGAATCAGCCTCTGTAAAATGTATGCCAGGCCTAGTCTGGAATACTGCTCTTTTCTATTTAGCCTTCTGCACGCTAGTGAACGAAAGAAGATAGAATCAGTCCAGCACTTCTTTACAAAAAGAGTTTTCTATTCAGAACACCAAAACCTGTCCTACCAACAACGCTGTGAGCTTACAAGCCTTGACCCACTGTGGCTTCGCAGATTACAGAAGGAACTATGTTTACTGTTTAAACTTGTAAGCAGTCGTACATTTAACCCCCTTACATCTCTGAGGCACCTCGACCACTCTCGGCGCACCAGTCACCGGGATATATTTTTATTTCTTCCTTTGGCGCGCACAGTTAGGTACCGACAGTTTTTTTCGGTAAATGCTATAGAAATCTAGAATAAGCTACCCAGATGTATCAAAATTCAGCAAAGCTATCCCTTGTTTACGCGAGCTCTCACTAGTTTTCTACATTCAGGACACCTTCCAAAACTTTTGGGTGCCAACTCTGTGGAAGCTCTCTTTGGTTCTGAATCCTGTGCCGGACTTCATGCTGAGGGCAATATTGCTGGCTCTGCAGACCTCAATCGGCTTATTTCTCATTTGACAGCGAACAGCCGCTCGCCGACATACCTGCTGGTGCAGGATACCGGATCCATAACACTGAATGGAGCAGTTCTTCACCAGGCTTCTGTGTGAACGCGTCCCTGTCCTGAACTTTAATTACTCAATAATCTGCAGTTTTTTCTCCTGAAAACACCTGAAACAGCGATCAGGAGTTTTTTTCACTGTCCACTTGACACTACTGTATGTATTTTTTTGACCTTGCCTGTAAACTGGCAATAAATAAATAAAATAAAATAAAATAAGTTTTGGGCCTGTAAGGCTGCCGCAACCTATTATTTTCAAAGGTTGCCCTATGACTGAGTGTTCCTCCATCAATAAATTAGATTTTTCGCCTCATGCCAATAGAATTACGGCCAAAGCTGCTCAGAATTGCGGCTTTATCTCTTATATTTTTTCCTTCCTGAAATTAAATTAAGACTTTATCGTATGTTTGTGCTTCCCATTCTTGAATTTTGCCGTCCATTCTTAAATTTAACGAATGATTCTTTCAATCCAAAAATTGAAAATGTGCAAAGACATTTCAAAATAAACTCCGTTTCCGACTCTTTCAAATACTACTCAACCAGATGCAAACTGACGAAGCTAAAATTAATTGGGGTTATGAGACTGGAAGCAGGCTTTTGTCTCCTTTTACGACTTAATAACAGTACAAATCTCCCCAAACTTTCTGTCACTACCCCCGTTAGTCTTCCGTATAACCTAAGAAATAATGCACTCATAATACCTCCTCCTGCATCATCCACGTGTCAACGCTCTCTAATCTTTGCTTCTAGGTACAGCTTTCTTTGGAATAATTTGCCAATTTAAATAAGGTCGTTAACTAGTTTATCTGCATTCAAGCGAAGACTGCCCATTTATCTTAACACTGATACTATGAACCTTTTAATTTCCTCATCTTTTCCGAGCAGCTTTCTCTATGACTCAGAAAAAGGACCATCGGGAATTTAAGTGGCCCTATTGAAACTATTTTTTCTCTACGTTGATTCCCCCATGAACCATGATGTATCCTTATATCACCGGTTATTCAAAAGATGAAGTCAGCCAGATGCACACACTTTAAAATGCTACCGTTTTGTTGGATACTTACCATCATCAGAATTCAATCCTGGATCCAAAGATGCTGAGGCCTCAAGTTCACTGACGCCTTTTCGCGAGATTTGGTTTCGTGCGCCATAGAGATCGGGAACGAACCATATCGACGTTTCAATATCTCATTCTGAAATGCTACTGCAGTATGAGCCTACTCTACCACCTTACCTTATTTTCCTAAGCAGTTTTTCTCCTACCCTCAATTCGAAAATGGAGGCCTATTGAACGCTGCCTCCATTTTCCAGGTAGGAGTTTTTTTTCACTGTCTATTTTCTAGTTCAAAATTAATTTAAAAAACACCGCTTACTGTTGACCTAACAGGAAAAGTTCTGCCTACATTATTAAATATTTGTGCACTTTATCTGCACACATTGTCATAATTTAATTTCCTTACTAATATTTGTTAAGACAGTGCCTTGCTTGCGCTAACCAAATATAAACTCTAAACACGTGGACGACCGGGAGGTATCTATGCAGGAAATGGGCGGGAAGGGGCGTCAAGGAGGAGGCATACTCACATATGCGAAAAAGGAACTTAGAGTTTTAGAAAAACCAGATAAACTGGTGTCTACTTCCGAGGGGACATGGCTATTTATAAACGTGCCATGTTCATGGAGTCTAGATGTCCTAACACTACCGTCCACTGAGACGAGATCCCGTAGCCGATGCTTTCCTGCTAAAGGAGCTTTAAAAGATTGCTACGCCGTAGGATATCCTGATCATGCGTGACTTTAGTGCGCCTCATATTGATTGGAGCTCGGCCTACGCACATAGCGCTGATCTAGCTTTGAACGGTTGCCCTCTGAGCACGACGCTAAAGCTACTTCTCGCGCAGAAGGTCACTTTTCTAACAAAGGTGTGGGAAGGATAACAGGCCAATTGTCTGGACCTCGTTCTCACGAAGTCGCAGGACAGCATTGACTAAGTGTCATGTCTATCGCCATGGTGTACTGTGATGAGAGTACTCGCTATTTTCTATACCAGAAAGACGCACAAAAGTAAGTAGGAATACTTTGCAAGATAATTTCGGTGGCGGTAGTGCTAAACTCACACGCACTCAGTGGGAACCTTCATTCTTTGAAAACATAACCAAGGACTGGGGAACGTTCCGGGACATACTGCACAGGCTCACCAGAATTCTCTGTCCGATTTTGAGAAAGAAGTTAACCAACAGACCGTAATGGCTTACGCAGGCCTTAAAAATCGAAGTTTACAAAAAGTGGAGATTGTGGAAAAATGCTTACGGACGGATCTCCTGCATCTCTAAATGCGTACAAAATTAAGAGAAATCGGGTCACGGGCCTTATTACTAGAGCAAGATGGGATTTCCACAAACAATTATTGACCGGTCATCCTTACTCCAATTCGCTGAAAAATCATGGAAAAAATAATAAAGCAACAACTAATGCAGTTCCTGGAACATAACCATCTCCTTTCCGAGGTCCAGCACGGTATCCGTAGAGATAGTTTCTGCGTCACACATTAGCCCTACTGTTATAACGTTCGACTGAGACCGCGTGCCGCACCACCGCTTTCTTTATAAACTCAGCCGCATAGGTGGAAGAAGTATACTTCTGACATTGATCGAAAACTTCCTAATCAGCCACTCTCAAACTGTCCACATGAGCAACAAACAGTCGGCTAAGGTTGAGGTTGAGAGTGGTGTTCTCCAAGGCTCTGTTCTTGGCCCTATTTTGTTCAGTGACTACATCAACGATTGCGCCAATGAACTGGAATGCAATATTGCCATGTTTGCCGATGACTTCAAACTTTGACGCATCATGCAAACTGCGGCTGACGAAGAGAACTTGCAGGTAAACTTAAATCAACTCCAAAATGGTAAAAAAATTGGCCCTTGCCGATCAATGAGAGCAAGCGCAACATCATACGAGTCGGGAAAATCAATCCTTCAAATCGTACGGTTTAACATTTAAATGGCATACCATTGAAAGAAGTGGATGCCCAAAAGGACCTAGGAGTCTGGATTACGCCCTTACTTAAACCCTCCCTAAATTGCGCAAACATAGCGATATAGGCGATGTCGATTGAGTACCTCTTCAAACAAGCTTTTTCAGCCTTCAATGAAGACTGTTTCACCAAAGTCTTCGGAACCTTCGTGCAGACACAGTTAAAGTCCGCTATTCAAGCTTGGAGACCCTGGGTGGTTAAGGATATCAAAATCCTCGAAAAGGTCCAAAGACGAGCAACTCAAACTTGTCCTTGGACAGGCTCACAGCCTTATGAAACACGGCTGTCTAATCTCTTTCCCTTTCCTTTACGCGATCGACAGCTTCGGGGAAACCTGATACTAACATTCGCATACTACGCGTTAAGGGCTGCTGTCTTTTCCAAGGCAATTTCTTCGAGTGAGCCGAAATGACGAACTTGAGAGGTCATTCTATCAAATTACATGTGACTGGTGCTAGGCTGGACAATCTTAAGTACTTTTTTTCCAAAAGAGTGGTCGTAACTTGAAATACTCTTCCTCTGGATGTTTGTATGATGGAATCCCTGGAGGCTTTTAAGGTGAAAGTTAGATCGATATAATGGTGCATGCTACAAAACGAACTGGAAGCTGCAAGGGCGAAGCCAGAAATAAGGCATTCATAATACTGCTGGTTATATTTGAGTAACCTTTCTTTGTGCATTATTATTTTCATCTGAGGCTGGCATTCTCCCATAATTCCCATGCGGAGGTCTCCGAGGTCTTCCCTGCTTAACTATCTGCACACCGTGAGTGCTGCCATCAGCCGAGCCTGGCGGCCGTAGTCAATGCGGCCTATGAACGTTCTCCCTTGGTTCGAACCGCAACGGACCGAGGACGAACTGGGCGGATATTTCTGCCTTTGTAACCACTCGGCGGACTCTGCAGTCAGCAAGGGAATGTCTGGCTGCATCATCCGCACTTTGGTGCTGACCCAGGTGACCTCCGTGGTGCCCCCGTTGGACCCCCCCAAGGGCGAAAGTTTTTTATCCTAAATATCACTGGGAGATTTTTTCACTGTCTGCATTTTTTTTAACTAAGTTCCACCTAGTTGGATCAAATCAGTTGACCTCGCCAACAAACCGAGATACTTTTTTTGATGCCACAACATGCATGTACAAAAGGAATTTCAAAGGTAACTCACCTACATTTCCCTAAAATATACTGATACTGATACGATCTTCGCAGCCGGTTTTCATCTCCACTTGATTTGGACAAGCATTTGGAAATATTGACGATTCCAATCGTTTCCTTGGTCTTCGCGGTTCTCCTCTTTCTTGACCATTTGCAAACAGCTACAAACTCGTCCAACATTACCTTTGCGCGCCTTCAGGTGATGGCGCTTGTGGCCCTATCCTTCTCCCCGGTATTCATCCTACACGGACTGTTGACGATTGTTTCGGGTTCCTCTGTCGGTGGTCTGAGAAATCAGCAAGGATCGATATACTAAAACGACTATCACCATGTAAAATTTGCTTGTTTTGCTAGCGTCTATCTGTAAATATGGTTTTCAAAGGCTCTGCCTATCTCCCTTATATATACTGAATTATACTGAATTATAATCTAGTCGCTTCGATGGCAATTCCATCATGAACTTTACGATCTCTGTGGTCCTTTCCTCGTTCGACTATAAGCGTGAGGATGATACCCGCGAAGGTTTCCCCTGTCTAGCATCCTTGAGGGTTACGCTTATAGCTAGTCGATACGCGTTTTGATCGCACCAGCGGTGGTGAGAAGTAGCTCCTGTCGTTACATGATTTCTCCCATGACGAGGAACATTTTGAACCCTCATACGCTCTCAGCAGCATGCCTGACTTACCTCACGCGTATATTTTTCTCACAGGAGCGACAGTTTTTTTTCCTAAAAAATTCACAAATTCCATTAAACCGGTGCCTTTTCCATTAAAATGCCCAAGGTGTTTTTTTCCACTGTCTGCTCTGCTATCTAGTTTTCGCCCACACTGATTTGTGTCATTTGTCATCGCCAAGAAGCTGACCTATTATTAATAACTTAACTGTACACGAATTCTGGCTCGTTTTACTTTTTTTCAAATTTCAGTGCCCTTCCGGATACTCAAATAAAACATTATCTTTCTCTCTATTCAGAACTTTTGCCAATATGCCATCCAGGCCAGGCGATTTAGTGGGCTGTAGCTGTGCTCTTGTTTTCCTTACTGTGTCTGTTGGGAACACCTTCATGCGATATTATCCGTAAATGTTGTAACATTTTGGTGTTTTTCGTTGTCAAAAGGTGGCTCCACTCTATAACAAGACATAAAGCAATTGGACAAGAGGTTGGTCTTATCAGAGTTATTGGTTAACTTGCTTGCCTGATGGTCTCTTAGGTAAAGAACCTTTTCAAGTTTCTTGGTATGATTTTGACCAGTTGTGCATCCAAGGCTGATATTTCTTTCTTCAGAAGATTCCGACACCAATTTCGTTGTTTCTCAAAGGCAAAAAAGTGTTCGGGTAGTTGATATCTGGCGTATGTTATCCACAGTCTTCTTTTCTTCTTGAGATTCCTTTTTATTTTCCATGTTATCCACTCGGGTCGGGAGACGCAAGATGTCCTTTTAAATAAAAAAAAATAAATAAATAAATTTTATATTTAAGGCCCAGAGGGCCACTTTATTACAAGCTTAGTACTGTGGTTTAAGTAAATAGAAAGTGCATAATTGCTGCTCTGTGTAACTAACCATATTAAAAAACAGATATGAGTAGATTGCTTGGCATATCTGATTCACAACGATTTGACATTTTTAAAACAATAGTCATCATGCTTTTAAATATATGGTGAACTAGTAAAAGAGCGGTGAAACAACTCCTACGGGTAGAATCTGGGGCGGATTTTAGCCAGCTCCCCAATTTATAAAAAATCGAGGAAAGAAACTGCTTCCTTTAAGTTATTAGTAGCTAGAGTTGAAAGAATTTGCACAGTGCGGTGAGATATGAACGTGATGTTGATGACGACATGCGAGGATTCGGAACGCTCCTTGTCGTTAGATAGATTATATTACAGCCATAGCTACTGTTTCCAACCATCTGAGAGGTGAGACAGGAGGAGCTCATTGTCGACAACAAGATGGAAACGAAGTGGGGACAGTAAAGGTCACGAAATCATCACCGAGATGCGACCTTGCTGACTGCATCCCTAATAGCATGTCTATATCCGTCGTATATCGCCCTGATATCGACATGTCGACTCTTTATCGATTTCGAATCTATTGCCGATATATGCCATATATCGACATGTCGACATTTGTCGAAATAGGCAAAAGGGTTTCAGATAATTTCTGAACAACCCCCCATCGAAAACGAATTTATACGGCTCGCCCAATCCAATTACTTGACTGCGACTGCCTACTACGTAACCATCATTTCCCATCCTATGTAGCTCGCGTATACGCCTCTATAGTCGCATTTAACCATTCCCCACGTTTTTTAAAGAAAAATGTAAACATATATCTGATGGGAACTTATCAAAATGTTCATTTTAAAACGTGCAAAATAATATTTGTACAAAATTATTTAATAGTCCTCTGAATATGTATAATATGGTGTTCTGGGATTTGTTCAATCATTGGGCAGGCGGGTTTTCATCAGGTGGGTTAGGGAGTGGAGGTGGCGATTTCAGGGTTGCTGTCTAAAAATAGATAGTGTGGTTATAAGAAAGTAAATCAACTAACTATTAAAGGCAAATTCGGCTGCGTGCCCTTGTGCCCTCTTGCTGGCGGCGTCGAGGGACCTTTTGAGGCACCTTATGAATGCGGCCTCCAATTCATATAGGTTAAGGCAGCCGCCGCCATTCCATTAAACGTAGATGTTTACATAGATCAAGATTTAAAAGAGATGTTATATCCCACCTGTAATAAGCTCATACACTTTCGATCCGAATAAGCTTTCTTTTCCTTTTCGACCTTGGAAATTTAGCTCCAAGGCGATGGCATCATCGAAAATCGAATAAAATATTCGTTTCACGAAGTCGTCGGAATTTCTGCCACCTAGACATAGAAAGTAGGATTCCTAAGTCATAATGTAAGTAAATGCCGGTTACTAACAAGTTCCTTGCGGAATGATGGTTCCAGCAGGTGGACATTAAGTTTCAGGAAGGCAGTACGGCCAGCAATTAGCTGTGTAACAGGATTAGCCGGCACATGGAAGCCCTGCTCAATCGGAGCTGTTCTTGACCCGCTCTGGATCAGGTCGTGTGTTCGTTGCCGGGAAATTAAGTGGCGAAGCATGCCCATAATCCACAGCTGCCGCTTAGTTATTATGTTTAATTTTCGATTTAGTGTTGAGAGGGAGTGCGTTGGTGTTGAATACTGTGAGGAGCCTATGGCAATAAAATTTCATATTAAATTTCGGTCTTACCTGGGCGTTCTGGACACCTGACTGTAGGCAAATTTTCATTTGAAGACTCCGCTGTGGCATTAGTGTCCGCTTCCTATTCCAACTTATATGTAGAATAGGCACCGACCGGTGATAAGGGCAGTGTTTCGGTCCATATTGTCCACCGAAAAGGTGTCGAAAATAGCCGAACTCACTAGGATCATCAACAGAGACGGCGGAGACCGTCGTCAGGGTTGCAAAAACGGAGATATCAATCAAGGTTGTCAAAAATTGACATTTATAGTTGAAAAGACGATAAACGGCTGTAAACATTGAATCTGCAGAGGATAATGTAAACATATTTAGAAACTAATGTAACATCAAGGGAACTGCCTCAAATACCAGGAGGACCCTTTTCAAAATCCAAAAGTAGTGAGTTTGGGAAGTAAAGGACAATAAGGACATTATATCTTCCGAAGTTAAAGGGTTATCTCATTTGGTTTTGAAAACCGCGAATTCAGATGACAGTCTAATTTCGAGTGAAAGATTATTTTATATGAAAGCACATATGGGGGCAAAAACGAAAATGATTAGTTGTGGAGCTAAGGGGTGGTGAAATGATCATGGAGGAATTACGAGTGGCATAAGGTCAATCTACCGGAGTGAGAGAGCTCATTTCTGGGAGATTTGGGCTACAGTTAACGTGAAATAGGAAGCAGAGACCAGCTTTGAGTCTTCTGATCCACAGAAATTCAATGTTCGATGATTGACATCTGTCCATATAAGAGATACTGTGTTTAAAAAGAGAAAATACTCTTCGAGTAAAAATTCTCTAAACATTTTCATTCTTACTGCTGCCAGAGGCATTCTTCAGACCCAAGAGGGAACATCAGTTATCTAGGATGGGAAGAACAACATGTGGTACAGTTTTAACTTTATTTCCGGAAGGAAACAATTACGTGGTACAAAACGTCTTATATATGCAGACTTTGCAGACGTTCAATCTGCATGAGGAGATAGTGCTAGCTTATTGATGTTACTATGACCTAAATCTCTTAAGTTTGATCGTTCTTAAAGTTGATATTTTGAAAAAGACATCAGCTCTCTTCCAATTGCTGAATGAAGTTCCTAAAGAAGAACTAGGTACCGTTCATGCCAGCTTCGTGTGCATGGCTCCAGTCTATCCCATTCCGTATTTCTTTACACTTTGGTATAATCCCCTTTCCATACATCTCTCGAGAGAGAGATGTAGGGATCCCTAACTGCTCGAAGTTCGGGTACAGAAAAATGACTGTGCTACCATGCAAGAACGAAATTATCACTTCGTTAGAGAGGACTGTGAGCACTTAATCCATGGTTTCAATTATCTTCTTTCCTGTGGACCAACTCCAAACAGTTTGACTGCTGCCCATTTTGAAACTGCGTGTCCATTGTGAAGTTTTGTGTAAGGAACTCGTCAGTTATCAACTGAAGTTATTTCTGTTCGAATGAATTTTCATATCTCGAGCAGTACATCGATTCCCAATGGATTTCTGGAGAGTGGAGTGGCAGATTTGCTTGACCCCCGTAACGAATGTTACGTCCATATCCATCCGCTGCCCTGGGGGTCAATATACCACGGTGATATGGAGGTCCAGTTGGTTTAGGAATTTTAATTTATAACTTAGTATTTCACGAAACGTGTTCCCATTTGGTGATTACCGATCCAGAATGTAGCCAATGTCATCTCTTGTAAACATTGCGATTCCCCCACCCCTTCGTCCGCTTCGGTCCACTCAGATAAGCTGAATTAGTTGTTTTGGCTGCTGCGGGCTTACTACACAAAGCTATCGAAGGACCTTAGGACGCTCTTGCAAATGACTATTACTTGCACAGCAAGGCCTTGAACAGTGGTGGTCATGTCGAGTTAGGCCTTAGACGCAGTCCAGTATATGAAGTGCTCGGCATCCAGCAACGAGCATTCCTGAAATGTGCATTCGACTGCATAGTGACAGGATGAAATTTTAAAGGGCCTGCTCAGTACCCGTGCCCAATGATTGCTCGGGAAAGCCACCCGGTTTTTTGGTAGCACTTCTTTGGCGGAGTATTCTGTGGGTTTGGCAAGCTGAATCCGATTATGTTGGTGAACTGAAAAACATTCTTGTTCGTTGCCTGATCGATCCACATACAGATAACGTCGTGAAGGATACTTATGGAATGTTATCTGCCACACTCCTATCCGTCCTTATTTGTGTCAAGTTAAAGTCCACAACAGTTACTGCTTAGGCGAAGGGTACGTAGGTTTTATTTCGTATATTTAATTTCATCCTCGTCCAGTAGGCCGAAGCAACCTATTCCACCGGCCTCAATTCAGTAACCATATGTTATAATTAATAAATTAAGACTGATTGTTGAAATTTCGGCGCCCACTTTCATGTCAACTGTGGAAACTCTATTTTACCTACAGGTGCACAAAGAGTGGCGTACGTGAAAGTTCAGCTGGTGGAAAAGAATGTTTAGTTACCAACTCTCTAAATCTAAAACATTTCTACATCTACTAACCTCTCTTCGTAATGATCATCTATCTGTAGTAGTTATCTATTTTGATCTTAGTAAGGCATTCGATAAAGTGCCACATAAACGACTTCTAGCTAAACTAGAAGCTATAGGATTTCGTAGTCCCCTTACTGACTTTATTAGATCATACCTAAATGATTGAAAACAAAATATTTTAGTAGGGTCCTCATACTCAAGTGCTACCCCGATTGTTAGTGGTGTCCTTCAAGGTAACGTATTAGGTCCTTTGTTGTTCTTACTGTATATAAATGATACTTCATTGATAGTTAAGCATTCTCAATCTTTTATTTATGCTGATGACCTCAAATGCGTGTATTCCTTCTCTAACTCTGCGACCGAAAGGTGCCTAGAACCAATTCATTCAGACTTAGACGCTCTTCCGGTCTGGAGATCCACATGGCTAATAGAGTTCTCACCTACTAATTGTCGCTACATGAGTTTTGAGCCTGTTAGGCTGCCGCAACCTCTTATCTTTGAAGGTTGCCCTATGATTGAATGTTCCTCCATCAAGGATTTGGGCTTAAGCTACACCAATAAATTAGATCTTTCGCCTCATGCCGATAGAATTACGGCCAAAGCTGCTCAGATTTGCGGCTTTATTTCTTATGATTTCTACCTTCCTGAAATTAAGTTAAGACTTTATCGTATTTTATTTTATTTTTTTATTGCCAGTTTACAGGCAAGGTCAAAAAAATATATACAGTAGTGTCAAGTTGACACTGAAAAAAAACTCGTGGTCGCTGTTTCAGGTGTTTTCAGGAGAAAAACTGCAATTTATTGAGTAATTAAAGTTCCGGACAGGGACACGTTGACACAGGTGCCCGGTGAAGAACTTCACCATTCAGTGTTACGGATCCGGTATTCTGCACCAGCAGGTATGTCGGCGAGCGGCTGTTCGCTGTCGACTGAGAAATAAGCCGATTGAGGTTTACCGAGCCAGCAATATTGCCCTCAGCATGAAGTCCGGCACAGAATTCATAGTCTGTGAACGCCATCAGAACCGAAGAGAGCTTCCACAGAGTCAGCGCCCAAAAGTTTTGGAAGGTGTCCTGAATGTAGAAAACAAGTGACAGTTCGCTTAAACAAGTGATAGCTTTGTTGAATTTTGATACTTCTAGGTAGCTTATTCCAGATTTCTATAGCGGTTACCGAAAAAAACTGTCGGTATTTAATTTTGCGTGCCAAAGGAAGAAATAAAAAATATATCTCGATGACTGGTGCGCCGAGAGTGGTCGCGGTGCCTCAGAGATGTAAGGGGGGTTAAATGTACGGCTGCTTACAAGTTAAACAGTAAAAATAGTTCCTTCTGTAATCTGCGAAGCCACAGTGGGTCAAGGCTTGTAAGCTCACAGCGTTGTTGGTAGGACAGGTTTCGGTGTTTTGAATAGAAAACTCTTTTTGTAAAGAAGTGCTGGACTGATTCTATCTTCTTTCGTTTACTAGCGTGCAGAAGGCTTAATATAAATGACCAGTATTCCAGACTAGGCCTGACATATATTATATAAAGGCTGTTTCTAATGTTGACGGTTTTAAAATTTCTGAGAATAAACTCAGTAGTTTGGCGTGCTTTCGAGACAATCAGGGCGCAGTGCTTTGACATATAAAGACTACTAGAATATGATATGCCCAGATCCTTTATAACTCCGGGCACATTTAGATCGTGACCGGCTATGCTTAGGTGGGGCTGATGGTTGTCGCCAATAACCATAACGGAGCAATTTTGCCAAAAAAAGAGAGGCGCCATGTGTGACACCACTGAGCGACGGCCTAAAGATCCTTTTTTAAGAGCTCAAGCACGATGTTGCGATTAACCGGTTTATATCGATAGGCTGATAGCGATTATGCTGATGACCTCAAATGCGTGTATTCCTTCTCTAACTCTACGACCGAACGGTGCCTAGAACAAATTCACTCAGACTTGGACGCTCTTTCGGCCTGGAGCTCCACATGGCTAATGGAGTTCTCACCTACTAAGTGTCGCTACATGAGTTTTGGGCCTGTAAGGCAGCCGCAACCTCTTATCTTTGAAGGTTGCCCTATGATTGAATGTTCCTCCATCAAGGACTTGGGCTTAAGCTACACCAATAAATTAGATCTTTCGCTTCATGCCGATAGAATTACGGCCAAAGCTGCTCAGATTTGCGGCTTTATTTCTTATAATTTCTACCTCCCTGAAATCAAATTAAGACTTTATCGTATGTTTGTACTTCCGATTCTTGAATTTTGCTGTCCTTTCTTCGGTTTAATGAACGAATCTAGCCGTTCAAAAATTGAAAATGTCCAAAGACATTTCACAAAAAAACTCCTATATCCGACTCTTTTAACTACTTCCTACTCAACAAGATGCCAGCTAATGAAGCTAAAATTTCTTTGGGTCAGGAGACTTGAAGCAGGCTTTTGTCTCCTTTTCCGACTAAATAATAGCTCAACTCTCCCCAAACTTTCTGTCATTACCCCCGTTAGTCTTCCTTACAACCTTAGAAATTCTACATTAATTATACCTCCCCTGCATCCTCCACGTGTAAACGCTCTCTTTCTTTGCTTCTAGGTATAGTTTTTCTTTGGAATAACTTGCCAATTGAAATAGGTCGTTAAATAGTCTATCTGCATTCAAGCGAAGACTGCAAATTTATCTTAACACTGATTCTATTAACCTTTTTATTTTCCTCATATTTTTCCCGGTAGCTTTCCCCATGAATCGGAGAAAAGGACCATCGGGAATTTAAGTGACCCTCTTGAAACTATATTTTCACTACCTCGAGTCGCCCATGAACTATGATGTCTCCTTATATAACC
The DNA here is from genome assembly GCA_017591395.1 of Schistocephalus solidus. Classification (NCBI taxonomy): domain Eukaryota; kingdom Metazoa; phylum Platyhelminthes; class Cestoda; order Diphyllobothriidea; family Diphyllobothriidae; genus Schistocephalus; species Schistocephalus solidus. The sequence continues at coordinate 102,901 of WEDG01003591.1, read as the reverse complement.
AGTCATCCAAACGATGACGTCATTCAGACGTACACATTCGGTGGTCCACAGTCTAAAATGCTACCGTTTCTTTGGATACTAACCATCATTAGAATTCAATTATGGATCCTAAGATGCTGAGGACTTAAGTTCATTGACGCATTTTCGTGAGATTTTGTTTCATACGCCTAAGTGATCAAGAACGAATCACCTCGACGTTTCAATATCTCATTATGAACTGCTACTTCAGTATTACCCTACCCTACTCTACCACCTGACCATTTTTTGCTAAGCAGTTTTTTTTCTCCTACCTTCTATTCAAAAAAATGAAGGCCTATTGAACTCTGCCTCCATTTTTTTATGGTAGGAGTTTTTTTCACTGCCTATTTTTTTTAGTTCACCATTAATTTTAAAACATCGCTAACTGTTGACATAGCAGGACAAGTTTTGTATTTTTCATTTTATCTGCACACATTGTCATGAATTTATTTCGTTACTAATGTTTGCTTAGACAGTGCCTTGCCGGTGCTAACCAAATATAAATTCTAAAAAAACTCTCGAGTAAGACATTTAACGATCTTTTTGATAATCTATATAATAAAAAGAAAACGTCCTTGCCGATACGTTGCTGGCTCTCAACAACAATGTGGAATAGGGTGTTGTATGTACCTTGGATAGGAAAATAACAATCGCCAATGCCAGGTCTTCTCCCCTGCATTTACCATTATTCACGGTCAAAGCCTATGGCAAATGCATTCTTCGGCTTAAAAACGAGGAAGGTGTCACAGACAAGGCGGTCTGTGTGTATTTATTGTACAGTTTTCAGCTCAAGCAACTGACCATGAAAGAAAAACGAAATGAGGCAGAATTCATCCGTAATCTGCTGACTGTCCTCCTATAAGAGCTGTTTTTTAATGACGTCACTTGGCCTAGCGGACCCAAAGAAAAACGGTATTTAATTGAATACCCATTATTTCCCATTCTCAGACGTAGGTTTTGTTTATGTTTAGGGATCCACACAGATTCCATTGGACAAAAAGTCCGTTTTATTAAATGCAATATTGATGCAGTACGACAAACCGCCATAAATTGTTTCCATAGGTCAAAAAACTGGTATGAGAACGATCAAAATACCGGCGCAACATCCATCAAGTAAAAAAAGTGTCTTTGAATTATAATCCACAAGCATTCAGGTTACGGGAGACCGCACCGATGACTCGGCCTGGCCAGAATTATCCCCGCCCGAAAAAATAAAAACCGGAATTATAATACCCTAATAACAATTCGGACGCGAATCGGATCCGAGGGTACGAATTTTCGGACGCGAATCAGATCCGAAAATTCGTATCTCGTTTTTCAACCGCACAGTGGAACCCCTTACTCCTTTGGTTGACGCCCATACTAGCTAAACGGTTAAAAAACAATCCCCATTACATTCTAATCGAATAGATATTAATGATAAGGTGACTCGCGGAAGACTGAGTGAGCAAGTAAAATATATTTTGTTTAAAAATATGCAAAGCGTAAGTGTACAAAAACAAATCTTATACATTTCTCCTAATCAGTAGTCCTGTGTTGATGGACCCGGCAATCCCTCAGCCGTTTCATGAGGTATCCACCCTGTAATGAAAAGACAATAAAATTAGTGATGGTGAGTAAACAATGCGCATGTTTTTATGTAGTTAATGTTTGTATACCACGTTGATAATTAAAATCTTCTTATCGTCAGCACAGTGCCCTTGGGTTGCCTTTAAGCCCCTTTTCTGCAGTCGGTCATATGCCTTTTTAAAGGCATTTTTGAAAGCTCATTCCAGCTGCAATTTATCCGCCTTTTGCGGAATATTCCAAAGATTGAACACGTCTGCGGTGCACATGAATTAGTTAATAATGAGAAATTTCTTACCCAAAAGAATTACGTATAACGGGGAAAGGAAAAATGCCTTCTTGTCCTGGTGCCGACCGTAGAAAGTTAATCGATAGGTCACCTCATCGGCGAAGAGGGCTGTGAAAACATGATCAGCAAAATTGCTGACGCTATCGCCGTCAAGGGAGGCAAAATGGGTAACCTAGTTAGATGGACTTTTCAGCCACAAGTTAAGAATACGTCGCATTACACCAAGGTAAACTAAATGTAGAGGAGCTAAAGGAAAGGAAGTAATCATTCCCACCTAAAATGCCAGCAATGGTGAAGTGCCGATACGATGGCAGTCATCTATTACGGAGAGGAAATCGGCATCCGTCCTCAAACGCTCTGAGACACTATCATATACTACTTTATCTACATAATCGCCTTTAACACAACACCTCTCACAGCCATAATAGGCGTTCACATTCTTAATTTGCTTAATAAAAGCTCTCACTGGAGCATCGCAAATTACAGCTGCTAAACGAAACCCAAGGGACCTCTTGATATGTTCGACACGCAGAACATCTCTGACCAAAGATTTTACCTCTTTAGCGAGTGGCATACAGAAATTTTGTACATCTGAGGGCTTTCCATAGCCACAGTAAATTCCCACAACGAATATTTCACTAACAAAGGGCTCCACGATTCTACCTAGAATAGGCCAAAACCCGCGCTTAGTTTTCTTATGTATGGGGAGCCCATCAATAGCTAAAAAAGATACAACACTATTGCCTATTAGACGCCTGGTAGGGTCTCGAAACTGTTCAGTTAACTGTTTTACAAGTCCTAAATGAACGTACTCACCATTGCCCATTGCCGATACCGTGGTGGTTAGTGACCTACAAGACTCATAAATAACTATCTTCTAGCTAGGCACTAGGGCTCTCAATTTAATGATTTATATATCCATTATCTAAAAGCAGCTTTTTCTATCTTTAAAAACTATTTTTAAAAAATATGATAACTTTAACATTTAAAAATGTTTTTGGATAGCGTCTTTATTTTTTTATGTATAATTTTATGATTAGTAAACAATTTGCTTTTAAAACTAACTTGCAAAACTTATTATTTTTTATCTCTGTCTGTTAGTAGTATGTTTTTTTTCCATTTTTAACATCATTTATGCTCTATGTTATTCGAATGCGCAATGAGCCGCACGTCTAGGTTTTGATATAGCTTTATGAAACGAATGGTACTAGCTGTTTCATACAGCTAGATCAAAACATAATCAACACTATGATATATAATACAAATATTAAGACTGTATGACTGCATTGAAAGTTTCTTACCGTTGAACTCTTCTTGCTCCTAATATATTTTCACCTTTTTAGCAATCAGTCAACTAAGTCTAATTATTCGGCAGACTCCACACAGGAATCGACTGCGCTCGCATCTGATTGGAAGTACCTATCCCTTCGAATCGACCGCAGACGTTTCTACCTCTGTCAAATGAATACCCTCGAACGTCAATAACAGACTAGTCTTGACTCTAAACATTATTTCCCTGATACATTCATCTTCATTCTGTATAGCTGTTTTAACTTCATTTTGCTATTTCTAAACCTTAGAAAACAGGTTTTTTTTACTTAAAACAAACTCGTCATTTCAACACTGCTATTTAAGCAAACAAACATACCAAAGCTTAAGTGTTTAATGAAAAGAGGAGTTTGTTTTAGGTTTTTTCCTGTGTTCTAAGGATTTGACGGCGCCAAGCAGTGCCAAATCAATAAACCTATTTATTTATAGTTTATTGTTGAAACATCACTTACCCGACCCCACAGCGCTCGTGCGTCTGCAGGAAGGCCCGAGGTCAGCCGTCTGATAATTTTCAGAAGACTGCTGAGATGAATCAATGGTATACGCGAGCATATTGCCCATGAACTCATAGCCTCTCGAACCGTAGGTTCCTCTTCAATTGAAGGTGTGCTTGAAGATTTTTTTGCGGCCACGTCAGATATATCTGACGTCCAACTTCCCTCCTCATCAACAGAGGAAATCACAGAGTCGGAGTCATCATATGAGGAACTAGAAAAAAAGGTCAGATGCCACGACGATGAAGATGAGTCAGGCGGATACGTTTCCCTCATATTCTCGGCAATTTGACGTAAATGCGCCAGAAAGCCTTTCTGGGCACGTCTTCTAAGTGTTCTCTCAGATACTGCTCTAAACATTCTGCAAAAAAAAAGCAAAATAAACGGTCAGTATAGACAGAACAGGGGTGCAGGCAGTTAAGCGACCGCGTAGAAGCACGACAGCACAGGAAATGGCGTGGCACGGCGTGCGCGGGATTGACAGCTCAGTGCCCGATTGATTTGCCAATACCGATGCGCGAATTCTTTTGCGCCCTTAGCGACGCGTCATCGAGGTGCACTAGCAACCAATCAAATTCCAGATGAGATTGACGTACGACCGTTCGAGCCTCGAATCGTATTTCATTGCTATTAGGGTAGTACCCCTCATACAAACCATGCTTTTTACCTAATGTATCTTTATGTTGCTGTTATAGGTATTTAATACCCTGCATTATTAACAGCTACTGTTTTACTCGCATTGCGTCCAACATAGCAACGTTTTCTTCGTATGCAGGAACCACCAGTGGCCAGTAGAAGGGATCTCTCTTATTCATTTTGGAAACTTTATGTATTATCCTGATTGATGACCGCATTGTTGCGCATTTTTAAACATTTTTACTTGGAAATACTCACTAAAGAGTCCGTTTTGAAATTGCTGTCCACTTCCCTTTTGCAGGTGATACAGTTGTTGCTATGATCGGAATTCACTTTTGCACCTATGTGGACTTCTTATCATGGCACTTTTCATGTTTTAAATTGAAGTGTTATGCAATGATGCATGTAAAGTTACTACGATAGCCACCAGCTTCAAAGACTATAATCACGGTTAAAAAATCGATGTCATAGGGAGTGAAAACGAACGAAGAGAAAGAAGCCTCCTCATGCAAGCTTTTCGAATGGTGTTACCAAATGAAGTAATCTTGTTGAAGGCCACACCGCAATCATGCCAAACTGTCACGTCATGCCACGCTATCTGAAGGTTTTGCCGCGGTAGCAGAGCTAGGCTGAATGTGGCGGGTGCGAGCAAGGTAAATTCGTCTTCTATATGCTACTCCATTCCGTTCTCACTCATCGTTTGCTTGACCTACCTTGATGCTTAACCTTTTAAATTGGGAAATAACCTCCCTGTTGTAAAGGTCTGGAGTCACGGGAGACCTATTTCAGATACTGCAATAAGAAACTACTACCGTCGAGTACTGGATGCTTTATACCAACCAAACACAAGGCATGCATTATAAATTTTTGAATCAGCCGTGAAATACTGCAGAAAATACCAATAAAAGTAGAAAAATTTGGAAGAAATGTATATTTAACTCTCACTTTACCTTTTAATGCGCTTCCACTCGTACAAATATTTGAATCCTGTGCCCGACGTAAACTTCGTTTATTCGCAAAATTATTTAATCAGGTTTGTGGAGCGTTATTTAACGGGGCAGGTTGACATAGCAGTGTCTTGAGAGAGATTACGTTCTTACTGAAATTTAGCATACCGAAAATTAAAACCTTGGGTTTATTGAAGTTTCCTCGAGCATGGAAGTCATATGTGCAATCAAATTAAGCGGTACTGTTAGAGGTCAATGCGGATAGTGACGTCTGAAATGCAGGTTTAGTGTAGGGCAGATCAACGGAGCACCAGAAGAACTAGACCAGAGGCATTCTTATTTTTTCCACGAAGTGAACGAAACTCATGCGATGGGCGTTTGAACAATAAGGTTGAAGCTGTCGTCTGTTAGTTCGCTTCTGATTGTAAAATCCACGGGAACATTGGCGCCAAGGTGTCTATGGTTGGATTCCGTACAGTGGCAACGCGTGAGCATCTTGGATTGCCCCGGGTCAAGGTCATCGGTTTTCCGTCATTTGCCATCAACTTTCTGGAGCCTCTGCATAGTAATCTGCGGCCCTGATTTGACCCTTTGCCAGCTAAATACGTGACGTCTGATCCGTTAGAACTGCCTACCCTTCTTTGAATTTCTTCCCTCTTTGTATGACTCACTATCTCTTTTGTTACAGCTGTTGCCAATAAATTTCTGTTACTTTGTTCCCTTTTAGTTTGTATGGTGCGTTGGCATTTGCTTGCCTGGTTTACCTGTCTCTGCTAGCACACGACCCCTCGTAAATACAAGTCTTGACTACGAGATCACTTCCGATGCGACAAGATGATCGAGACGGTTGGAAGTTAGTCCTTCTGTCACATTTTCTCCAAATTTTATGCGTTAAGTGATTTGTTTCTCCAGAGATACTTGTTAACATCTTTAGTCGAAATATATTTTGGGGCGTTTGATGCAAAAATTTTTCGATCCATTCAAAGTCACCCCGGAGTAATAAGTACTCCAACTCGCATATTCATTTTATGGAATTTAGTATTTCTGCGCCAGATCTTTCGTTCGAGCTACAACTTCCATATGTAGCGCATAAGCCAAGAGGCGGAAGTCGTCTGATCCTAATCGAGCATTATTTAATTTTGTAATTCCATAGTATTGTATCGCATACTGCCTGATTACAATAAAGGACTTCGTTGGTTCTATAGATTTTAAAGCCTTTACGTTTAATTCTGTCACATATAATTATTTGGTAGCTCCCACTAATACTTTCACGGATCGCTATTCGTTCAGTGAACCAGCTCTATCAATGGAATTATTTTGAGTCTCTCCTCAGAGACTATAGATAGGAGATAGCTTAATTCATGAAAATTGTTCAAGTGCTCAAAGAAGATGCCCAAATGCGTGCACCCTTTTAGGGCAGTTTTTGAATGAGTTACTATTTGAGCCAACGGATGTCAGAAGGCGTCCACGACGCCTAGACGTAAGGTTCAACGACCAGGATTTCCTAGGACGCGCACGTCGTCCACACCAGGACTGGTTTGGCGAAAATGATGTAGCCATCCGCAACCTGCTCACGAAACAGGACAGGCTGCATAGAGCAACCGGCTGAGGAAAACAAAGCAACCTTCTACCGATGTCGCCGCCTTGTGCAGCGACGGTTACATGAAATGCAGGACACTGGGATAATTCGCAAGGCTGAGAACATCCGAGGATATGCGGACCGCAACGGATCAAAGAACTTCTTCCCACCGGAAAGGCTATGTACACTCTCCCAGTCAAGGGTACCGCCCCTCTTCTCAGCACCGACAAAACAACCTTTCTAACCGAGAAGTTGCAGAATCTGAAGCGCTGGGCTGAGCACCTTACACTCGATCCGTCTGCATGCCTCACTCCAGTATTACCTTCCGCTCTAAGGCAACCGTACCCAAAGAATGGAGGTAGTTCTAGCTGTCCCTCCCCCAAAGTAAGGATCTCGGTGACCGAAATCTATCGTATATTTGGTCTCATCAGTGGATTTTGATACTTACTGAACGGGCAGGGCTTCCTTAAGAACTTTGGCGCTTAAAGAACTACCCCTCTCCGAGAGCAATCCTCGGCCAGAAGACCAGACTGTAATGAACCTGTCGTGACTGTATTTCTGAATCTCAAAAAGACCTTTGATACAACTGCCCACTGATTGTCTGTGGGAAAATTTTATAAATATATTCTAGCCTGAAGTGTATTCATCTAAATTTAAAGCTTTACAGGTCGCAATGCTTTCCATTAACGCGTTCTAAAAGCCCCCGCTTAAGTTGCCGGTTAACTTTTGTCGTCAAACTCTTAAAATTCATAACCTGTATCAGTGTCCTCCCAGAGATAGCTTCCAATTACTATCCCATGTACGCATATGGCAATAAAATTTCAGGTCAGCCCTGCGACCATGCCACCTTTGAAACCGTACAGGGAACAAAGCCTCGATCACGTTTATCCACAGTATCGAAGGTGGGAAAATGTCTAAGGGCAGAGATAAGATTGAATATCCTCCACAAGTATTCCAGCCGGTCAAAACGAACGAAGCCAGTTGCTTTCTTCAACCTCAAGTAAACTGTCTATTCCAATCATAATGATATCCGATACTTAAGATATGCTACCCACGGGGAATTGAGCATATCAAACATTTTCAGGGTCAAAGCAGGTTGTTTTTCAGGCCTTGTCAACAAGCTTGTCGATGGACTTTCCGCACTCATGTGGATGCTTTCTAAGGCTAATTTGATGCAGAAGTTCATCCCAATGATTGGAAATTGGCGCATGTTCCTCCTGTCTTTCTGAAAGACCTGCCCTTTCTGCAGATACCTCTTATCGACTCATAGGCTCTCAGTGTAAATGCACAGGAATCACACTTCCTCATAAGTAACCCAGACTTTAACTTCAAAATGAGTCCAAATACAGCATTAGGGGGTGAACCTGCTTAGAAATTTGATCAGCCGCTGACCTAAGTGTTATTATTTACCGTAGATTCCCAATCTCGTGAAATTCCAACCGAAATTCAGTATCAGTATATTTGAGGGAGATGTAGGTGAGTCACCTACATGTACATGCGATTTGTGGTATCAAAAAAATAGTATCTCGATATGTTGGCGAGGCCAACATAGTGGAACATAGTTGAAAAAGAGCAGACAGCGAAAAAAACTCCCAATGATATTTAGGAGAAAAAAAAACTGCCGCCTTTGGGGGGGGGGGGCGGGTTCAAACGCGGGGCATTGCGGAGGTTACATGAATCAGCCAGATGATCCCTTGCTGATTGCAGAGTCCGTTGAGGGATTTCAAAGTGTGTTTTGGATTCAAACAAATTACTTAAGCAGAGCTGCTATCCTGATTAGCTTGCAGTCTAATTTCAAGATATTTCAGTCACAGCATAATGCTGGCTTTTGAATGAGGTTCTTTCTGACCGCCTGTAAAAATTAAAATTTGTAAAAATGTCGACTTAAGTAGTATGCATTTTTTCTCATTTATTTGCGAGCCCGTATAAATTCAAATATATTTTATCGAAAACATGCACAAAATATCCACTCTTTCATTCGGTTGATAGCAAATCACGTCTTCTTAAAAAACATTATCTGAAAAAGGCTATTTTTCGATTTCAAAAATTTTCATATTACCTAATAATTGTAAATCCTACCGGCCGTTAAACTTGCATTTAAGGTTTAAAAACTACATGCTGTATAAATTCTATGTAAGGAACATTGGAACATCCCTCTACGTTACCTGGAAGAGTTTACATAGTACTCATTATATTTTGCAATGGATGTGACTCATGTTATATACTTTATAGGTAGCATTAATAAATTGACGGATACAATGTATTGTGAATGAACATTTCGTGGCCTTAACTAATCTTATAATAAGAATTTTTCTAAAACTAAAAAGATACCCTTTCTCCAAGTATAAAATTTTTGCAGATGACGTAACTTACTATTAAACGAGTAAAAGGAAGAATATTTGTGTGCGTGTTTTCTGTAAAATATATTTGAATTTATAAGGGCGTCGAAAATCATAGAAAAAGTGCATAATATTTAAGTAACCATTTTGTTACAGAGTATGCTTTTATAGGCGGTCAGTAAGAACCTCGTTGAAAAGCCAGCATTCTACCGCGACTGAAATATCTTGAGATTAGGCTGCGACGTAATCAATATAACAACCCTACTAAAGTAATTTATTTGAATCGGAAACACATTTCAGAATTTCGGTCGACATTTTATGAGATACGCAATCTGCTGTACCTCACTTTAGCGCCAGCAAAATTACTCCTGCGCGTACTACCAGACCTTCGGATGTTGTACTCTACTTCTGTTTAGCCGCACCTCGAATACGGTTCACCCACATGGTCTGCATGTCTCCTAATTGACTTTTCGGTTTCGCCAAAGATTCAGCATCAGGCAAATAGCATGTTCGCCTCAACAGGAATTTGAGCTCAGGCGAAAAGCAAAATAGGCTTTATCCATTTGCTCTGCAGCATAGGTGGTTCCGTGGAGTTTGCAATATAACATGTTTAATGGAACATTATGGGAAATATGAGGTCATATATATATATATATATATATTATAACAGATACCGGGTTGCATTTAAACTGTCCATCATTAAGGAACAGGAACGATTAAGTATGTCATCTTTCGACAACGTGCCGACCGACCTAATCTTTTTTACTGTACAATAGGCATTAGTAACTACTAGTATGTCGACAGATTTTACTGGTACTTTCTTGATGGTAGCGCTTACTGGCACTTGAATAGCCCTTAATTAATGGAGACCCTGCTGTAAAATATCGGTAAAGGTGGTGTCATTTCAAATCATCCCGGTCTGTACCAAGTTTTCTTATAGACTCTGCCTCATGCATTTCCCCCGGGGTGGCCATTTGTGGCTTATTAGCCGTGGTCAACAGGCCTTACTGAGCCCCTGGTCTGGGAACCCCTGAGGTTTGAACCTGGGTTCTTTTGGTTGTTGAGCGTGAGTAAGCCTAACGCTCTAACCATTGAGCCGCGAGCTCGTTGTCCTGTCTGTTACGATCACTTACATTAATTGTTGGTCAGAGGCAATAACCGATAAGGTAACGGGGCGTGCTCGACCCGTTGTGCTTTGGGGCTAATTCTAGAATCCTCGCAGGCAGTTGCATAGCGCCTGATAGTATATGTAGACAAGGTGTAACCGACAAAGTCAGAAGAGACCGGGATAGCCGTACATGGCTTGTCAGTTGTAGTCAGACAGACACCCCCCCCCCTTACGAAATCATGCGCTAAGCAAACTTTTCCTGGTAACAGCTTATTTCGAAAAACAGTACCGCCTTTTCTTAGTCTACTCCCGGTGTTTTATTCGATTTTGTCCTCTTTTACTTACTAAAACGACCTTTCTGAAATTAATCATAGTGCATAGATGCTGTCATGCTCGAATACTAGACCCTTTGTGTCTCTCAGGTTTAGCTTCCCATGCGAACACTAGGCTGTCATTCCTTAAGGGTTTTGGGTAAACTTCGATTAAAATGCCTTGCGTGAACATAATATATCCGTAGATAACTGGGGTCTGTGTCGGTATTTTTTCTTTCTTTGTCATTCTTCTAATCATCAGCCTTCCATGAGCAGTACATAATACTTTATTCATCGAATTTAATGGAGACCTCCACTGTACCAGGTGGGGGGGGGGGGGGAAGTGTTGAATTCGCTTGATGCGTATTCCAGTGAAGGTTACCATGTGCTGCATTTGCTTAACTGTCGTCCAGTTCGCTCTAACTTTCATTCTCCCCCCTACTCACTCGGGCCCGTTAGTTCGATAACTTCACTATTCTGATTCGACTGCATCCTTTATTTTTGGATTTTACTCCGCACTAACACGATCTTTCCAAATCTTTCTCCTAACAAGCTGCATGCTCCATATGGTCCTCCAAGAAGTTTCCTCATCGAAGTGCTTTGGTGGCCAACAAAAGGTCTACAAGCATGAAAGGTGGGTTCCTGCTCCACTCCTTGTCATTCTGACTCGATCCTTATTTTATAGTTATACGGTCAACTGTGCGATGAAGTTTTCAGTCTATCTGCCGCCCACCTATGATACTCTTGCGAATTTACCGGTGGTATTTTTCCTGCAAGGTTTGTTGAACTCTTCCTTTCATTAAATGCCCTTTCGCTTAGGCTTAACATGCACAGAGCAGAACTTCATTATTAAATCCGGTGCTCAGAGAACTGCTGCCCGTCTTGGACTCATTCTGGTCTCCCCGGATACCAGCCCACGTAAGCTGGACTATTTCATCGTATCGTCTTCTCATTTTCCTTCCCTGTCATTAGGTGGCTGCAACATCCCCGGTGAGGATGACTCTTATGATTTCGGCTCGGGTGCAGGCTTTCTACGTCAATGCCACTCAAGGGCCGTGGTCGGCGCACTACCATATGTATGATTATGTGACAAAGGAGGTTAGTTGTAAAGCAAGTCAGCTGTCCGTTGCGATCTAAAGTGCTAACGGATGACCTCTGTGACCGCATCGCCTAGGAGTTGGCAATGGTTATCGATTTAAACTGCATATATGCATGGATTTGTGTTTCGAGTGCTTGCAAATATTGTATAGGAGAGAGGAGCCTATTTCTTGGTTCATAATTGACTTTCTCCCTCGTCCCGAACTCTCACTAGAGCCCATCGCCAAAGGTAAATGGGAACGTAAAACTTGACTAACATTCAAACACCACTCTCTGTGACCTCCAGCCGCCGTGTGGGTTTTTTCTCGCGGCGTTCGGGAGGCCGATGAAAGACCGCTGTGCCTGCCGACTGATTCGTGATTTGGACACAACACTTCCTTCGGCAGCCTCCTATCAATGTTTTCAGGAGCGCCTCATGACCAGAAGCGTAGTCATGTCCCTGAGTCGATGAATGAGCGGCTGCCGGAACAGTTTTATTGTCCGTCTGATAGCAAGTTCGTGTTCATGCGCCCTAGTCTCAACTCGGTTGCTGGCTTCATCATCATAATTGCCTTGGCTGCAGCCATATTCAGTCTGGCAGACAATACCAAATCTCGGTGGCGTGACGTTTCTATGCAAATGCTTTTTTGTCTAAAATCGACTAGTTGCCGTGAGAGGCTAGTTTACGAAAGTTATTGTTCACCTTCCTGTAGACGATTTTCCGCAATCTAGGAATGGCAACTGGCCTTTTTTTTCTTCCGTCACGAGTTTAACCTCTGGAAAAATTTGATTTAGATACAAATTAAATTCTTTGATTATTTCTCATTTGGTATGGACAGCGTTTTATCAACATGCTGAATCCACGGTTTTGGTCTGCGTTTATCGAAAACCAGCGGCGCTGACCGTTAAGTTAAGGCTTCAAAAACCATGCTAGGCAATGGTGACCCCATTAGATCGTTCATCTAGAGCTCTCTGGGACGTATAGAAATTATTTAAGCAGTGTTTGAGAGTGCGCAAGGTGTGCCTAGCCTTTGTTAGGATGTCCGCCTCCTTTTAGCGTTCCCTCAACAGAGCTTATTTGGCTTAAACTGCAAGGGGAAAAGGGGCTTGGCGCCAAACGTCACCATCACATCGCCGCCTGCATTTTGATTTTTATTCCGCTTCTGTGAGAACTGTTCTGTTAAATGGGTGGATGCTTCAGAGACTTGGGTTAAAACGTTAAAATGACCACTTAGGCAAGCGAAGTTTTGCGGTTCCTCTCGGGCAGACAGTCGTCCGTGGTGATGGTGGTGTTGCTCCTAGCCCGCGTATCTTTGGAAGGCTATAAAATCTTGCGAGTTCGGCACCCTTGACTCTAATATTTCGTCAGTTGCTCATTCTTATCGCCCTTGTTTTCCCAGATTTCTGTGCATACTGTTTGCCAGCACCTCCATCGAACTCTTTACACGGGATGCATGCAGTCTGGTCGCTGCGATGTAGCATGACCTTGCTCATGTGTTCCTCCTCGTTTGCTGCAGATCTAAGACCCCATTTTGTCCACTAGAAGTCCGTCGACGTTCTGTTTAATCGATCTTCAGTGTGTGTCTTGCGTCTTTGAAATCGTCTTTTCTGTTGGTGTGGACATCAGTTTGCATAGGACCCGCTGATGGACTAATGTCTGTTTTATTTGGTTGCCGTCATATTCTCACCCGACTAGGCTTCATTTACGTTGAAGCAGGCATCATGACCCATAATTTTGACATTTTCGGCTGCCAACTGTTTGGGGACTAGGTTTTAAACCATATTCAAGCAATATTGGTCCGACTTCTCCTTTTACCTCTTGGCTATTTCATGGCTTATTTGGGCCTCAATCATATTAGGAACTCGTCTTGCATTATAAATACTTGTTTGATGTAGCTTACTTAACAAAAGTTCTCCGAGAGTTTGGGACTTCGGTAGAATTAATTTTTAAACCTAGATATGGTCCTCCCCATCCTTACATGGATATGATTGTACACAACTACACTGGTCCTTGTTTATGCTGTGTCTGAAGGCCAACAATAGAACTGATATGTGTTTGTTGCTATTCGCAAAATATCGGAAGGTAAAAACAGACTTCCTGGAAGTGTTTCGTTTTAAGTCAGTTATCCTGCCCAAGGACTACTTTTTTCCAAAAAAAACCACATAGATTACATTCCTTTGCCCTGTTCGTGATTAGCCCCCTCTTCTTCCCTTATTTTTTACCGGTTGACTCGTTCGCGCAATATTTTGTGACACATTCCAGTTAACCCGTTCTGTTTAAGAACTTTCTCCTACATCTAGTTACCAGATCTTATTGAGAAGAACTTCAAGGTCCTGCCTGGAAAATACGGCCTCATGGGTCACAGGCAAGTTCTGCTTCCCCTCGCGCTTTCGATCACTTCGAAAAAGCCTGTATGTGTTGAATCACTGACTTTTGTTCCCTTTTTAGTATGGGCGGGCACGGTGCACTGATTGTTGGTCTTCGGGAAGCCGACCGCTTCGTTTCCGTCTCAGCATTCGCACCTATTTGCCATTCGTCAGTCAGTCCTTGGGGCATTAAAGCGTTCACGGGTGAGCTCGCTTTTATTTGTGCCCCTTTTTGATATCATTGGTGCACCACTTCGGTGACAAACCGCGCATGGTGGCAGTATCACCGCAGGGGCCGTCACGGCTTATTAATCAGGCCCTGTAACCTGTTCACTGCACGACTCCCCTTCCTCGAAGGTCATTCTGCTACCCTTGGAGGCAGTATGTGTCCTCTAGCTAGCCTATCAAACCAGCCCACGGTGAAGCTGCTGCTCCAACCTGAACCGCCCACCAATTTTTTCAGGTTTCGTATGGGTTAACGACGACAACTTCCGTTATAGGCAGAATAACATTACTGACATAGACTAGAGAGACTGGAATAGCTGCTATGTCTACTCCCCATGTCTTTTCGAATGGGACCCCTAGAACGGGCCACGCGGTAGATGCGACCAGATCAGAGCACGTCGGAATGCGCACCCCTAACAAATGCCGCACATTGAGGAGGGCTTATAGCACACCGAGGCGCAGGATCAAGCCGCCTAGCTACCCTGCGCTCGATTCTGCTGCCGGTCTCCTTAACTCTATCTTTACACCGGGCCCAGGGGGTTGCTGGAAGAGAGCGTGCGGTGAATGCTGCGCAAGTCCAGTGTCACTATAAACGAAGTGATCGCGCACCTACTCTAATGTTCGGCACACGGTGGATGGTGTTGGTAAGGACGATTGAAATGGCTTGACGGACTGGCTGGGCACTTGATGTGCCGGCTGACCCAGTTTTTTACAGCGTGCAAAGCAGTAGCCATATCGGAGCTAATTTGTAGTGACGGATGTGACTATTTGGGTGATGTTAAGCTCGGTTGACGAGTGGACCCGAAAACGGTTTTTTATCAGGCGAGTTGTCCGGTCAGCCCCTGCATTCTATCTTAGTAATTGTCACGGTCCAGTTTTGCCACCGGAATACCCCTGAGGGAGCAGGGCAGAAGAAAGATATATAGATAGATAGATAGAGAGAGAAACGGTGTTCATCAATCAAAACAATGTACGACCGATCCTGTGAATTTGAGTGTTTTCAGTTTATATCGTAGAGTCAATTACCATAGTACCTTTTTATGTCTATTTAGGTATTTTGTTCAGTTAAATTTAAATTTATGTTTTATGAACTATGCCCTAAACGGAACATGCAGCGTGATGGAGTCCCCTGCGTTCTGATTATTTATGTCAGATGACAGTTCGCCGTCATTACCTACGATGTCCACTATATGCCTCACATCATGATGGGTGCAGGGACGGTGACCGACGCGTGAGTTAGTTTATTGTGATGACAGACTTGCGAAGCATCTGCTGCACGCTCATCCTTCATCCACCTGGACCCGGTGTTAAAACAGAGTCAAGAAGACAGGAGGCGGAATCGAGTGAAATGGCTTACAGAGCTAAACAGTCCGTTTACGCGTGCCACACGCGACTGGTCCGCGCACGATGAACCAGATTTTCACGGAAGAAATAAACGGGCGACTCAGAGCTCATATGCCTGATAGTGCATTGAATTCACGTTCAGAAGGAACTATTGTAGCCTGACTCTCCGTCGTGTGAGGAGGACCAAGCTATTCCGGCAGGTGACGACCTTTTAAGTTACCGAAATTAACGCCAGCACAAATTGACTGACGGGATGCCTATAAACTGGGCTCTGAAGTGACTTTGAAAGGATATTTCCTTATAAATATTTTTTGAAAATCTAAGCTTAACTGTGGAAAAAATAAGTGCAAATCAGCTACAACTGTATGTCCGACACGAGGTAACATAACAAAATTAACAAAAGCAATCAAACATGAGAACATATACCCCATATCACTGGTGATCTCAGCCTAAATTCTAGCAAAAGTAGCTATTCGCCTTTCCTAGATTTGATCAGGCTAATGTCCATTTAAACCCGAATCTTGATTTTGGTGTGTTTCAGGTTATTTGGGAGCCGACGCGGATTGGTCCATGTACGATGCTGTCGAGCTGATCATCAAGCACAAGAAACGTTTCGCCCGTACTCCTTTGATTGACCAAGGTGATCAGGATGAGTGGTTAGAAAAGCAGTTAATGCCAAGTGACCTGGAGAAGGTTTGCGCGGCAGTCGGGCAGGACCTGACTCTGCGGTACCAAAAGGTAAATTAGTTCCTCATTCAGTTCCTCGTTAGCCTTATTTTTTTGCCCTTTATCCTCTTTATCCTCTAAACATAGTTTTTTTTGCCGGACTCCAGTAATTTTGCGTGATGCTGAATAGGTGCCTTTCACTCTCTTATTATCAACCGCTCAGTATGTTGGTTTTTTTACGGTGAAATCACCAATCAAATTTGGGAACAAAAAAACAGCTGCCCGGAAGCAAAGAGGCGTACTCCCGTATGATTCAATTTCCTGCGATAAAATCTGGAGGGTTGATTCCAGTCCCTAACTTAATTCGTGTTTAAGGGCTACATAATAAAAGAAGCTGAAAAAAATGGTTCATGTAGTTTCCGACTTTGGCATCAAGTTATCGCACAACCGAAACATCCACCGTCTGTGACTTGTTTATATTATCCGCATCTGACCAATTTCTATAATCGAAAACATCACACATGCGCATGTCTTGCATATGCAAGTTCTAGCAGACAAGTCCTTCGCGCTATCCTTTACTGCTTCATTTTTGATCAGTACATCCGGTATTTATTCATACAAGGCAGGCAGCTCAACTGGTCTGCCCCGACAACTACGTCCTGGTGCTGAGGCGGTAACGGAAGTGTGGCTCAAACGTTTTTTGAAAAAATTGGAATTTATGAGTGAGACATCTGTGTGGGTTGTGTCTGTGCACTCCGGTGTTCCGATGTATACCCTACTTATGAGTTCATGCATGAGTCCAACAGATTTTGCTTTGACTCTGCATCTGTTGGCCTTGCACGTGACTGCTGGTCGTGTATTGTGTTTCCCATTTATTTGCATCTGACAAAAGCCTTAAACCTTGTGTTCTATCTTTTCTTACTCCTTGTTGGCTCCCCATGCATCAGTCGGCAAGCACGTAATTGTTCACTTTTCTCCTCTGTCTGCTATTGTACCAACCAAAATATTGGGCTGCACCAGAACCAAGTCCCGCCTATCAACAGAAAAAAAGGATTCAGCGTAATAGAGCTTTATTCGGTACATGTTGACCACGGTGCAATGCCACTAAATAATCTCGGGCGACTAGACCAGCACAAATACGCTATTAAACGTGGTGCATTCCCGCATGTGCAACGCACGGGTGGTTTATCTGAAGATTTAGGTTGATAAACTTTGTTGATAAACGTATTGATCGGTTAATCTGATTCTGGTTCGCATCAAGCGCCAGCCTAGTGCGTCAGCAGATGCCTACGGTCGGTCACGTCGGCATCTGCACTCTCGATAGGCAGTTAGAGGCGTTATGAAATTACGCCGTCCCGTTGTTGTAGATTTTGCTCGCTCCTTTTTTTCGTTTGACAGGGCTACGATCATTCCTACTTCTTTATATCCACCTTCATGGAGGACCACCTCAATTTTCATGCGAAGAACCTGTCGGAGTGAGCATGTTTAACCTGGGCGTCCTCGTCGCTTCTGCCATTCTCTCTGCTGCTCTTTAATGTTGCGCTTTGCTAATTAGCTTGATTTTTCTATGGTTCAGCCAATCAGACAAGCACATACTGTATCGCGATGTATACGCATTGGCAGAAGCATTTTTGTATTGAAACGCAGAAAATATGGTTTTCCTGTATGTTTGTCCCGGTTGCTTTCCTTTTTGCCGATCGTTTACTCTCTCGCCGTCTAACTGCGCGTTGGCTGCATTGCAATTCCGTCTGCCCGGTTCATGTTGGATCCTAAAAGATCATGCAGTGTTAATTAACTCGCTGCGCCTGTTTCATTACCTAAGTAAGACCTAATAAGAGGAGAAAGCGTAATTAAACTCTGAAAAGACACATCCTACTGAGTGCAAGTTTGAAGGCTATGCGATTACCTATATTAGGGCAGGAACTCACACCCTCGACATTATTTTTCTACGATTCAGCCAATTATTGCCTCAGTGAATCACATACTGTATCGTGATATACAATAGATTCCCCATCTCATGAAATGCCAACTGAAATTCCGAAATGTGTTTTCTATTCAAACAAATTACTTAATTAGGGTTGTTGTATTGATTATCGTGCAGCCTAATCCCAAGATATTTCAGTCATCGTAAGATGCCGACTTTCTTACAAGCCTCTTTCTAACCACTCGAAGAAGGCCTACTCTGTCAAAACTGACCATTTAAGTAGTATGCACTTTATCTTCCATTTTCGACGCTCTTACAAAATTCAAATATATTTTATCGAAAACACGCACTCAAACATTCTTTCTTTTACTCAGTTGATAGAAATTGCATCATCTTCAAATTTTATACTTGAAAAGGGTATCTTTCGGTTTCTAAAGTTTCTAAATTGCTGAACAATTTTGAACCCTACCGACCATTACATTTGAATTCACGGTTTCCAAACTACATGCTGTATACATTTTGTCTAAGGAAAAATTACACAATTTTCGACGGTATGAAGACGAGGGCACACAAGTCTCATAATTTAATTGAATGGAAAACACATTTCAGAATTTTGGTTGGCATTTCATGAGATTGGGAATGAAATATATTTTCAAACTATTTTCCTAAAATGGATATCCTCCTGACTTTGTCCGCCGATGCATGCGGCGCTCACCGATCGGTTACAGGACGCACTCGTCCTTTTGGGCCCTGGGGCTCACTCGAACTTTCAGACCAAAAATGTGGGTCCGATACGTAGATGATACATTTGTTATCATAAAGACCGAAGTGGAGCACCTCGGAAACCTGAATAGTGTTTTCCCAGCTATTCAGTTTATTCGTGAAGAAGCAACAGGAGGTATCCTCCAGTTCCTCAGTGAGGGTGGTCTCGCAACGAGCGTCCACCGAAAAGGCTCTAATGCCGATATCATACTTAGCTATGAAAGCAACCATCCTGCGGCCCACAGCGAAACGCATTCGAACCCTTTTCCGCACCGTTGCTGCGTGGTGATTTATCTACGCAAAAGAACTCACTTACCTATAATGTCGGTTGTTCCATTCAACGGATGCCGGTCGGCTTGCTGTAGAACGCAGGAAACTACAAATCTTCGGCTCTAATGGAGAAACCGGGCCGTGTAAATTCTACTCCTACCGCTTGTGTGCGGGGCATCTCCGGAAGCGATTGCCGACAATTAAAGCCGGTTTAAACCACTCCGTTGCTGCAAACCGGCATTGTTTGCGCGCAACACTATCGAGTAAAGAACCCATACTTGAGCAAATGAATGTTATCTACCGCATTCCGTATGTGCTAACTTATTTTGTAATTATATTGTTCATACCGGCCGGCGACTTGGGACGCGTATTACGGACCATAAACTAGACGTCAATCGACGCGACCGCTTGTCACTCGTCTTTGCGCACGCCCTTGAGTTCAAACCATTGCTTCCAATTGGGACGGAACCGAAATTGTTGCAATGGCTAACACCAAACAGGTGCGTGAATTCCTCGAGGCGTGGCACTCTAGCACGACCAGAATCAACCGCCATGTTGATCTGGATCCTCATTACGAAGGCCTGCGCGCCCGGCTCACTGACTTGCGCCCACAACCTAACCACAGCCGCTAATCTTTTCTGGACCATATAGAATCTCACTGTCTCGCCACCCCTCCCCCTGACACTGCGAACAACAGTTGAAACTATTAACACCTCCAACATCGGTGCCATTACCTCTGTCCCCATCCCGCATCGACGACCATTAAGTTCACCGTCTGCAGTCGCATTTACTCGCCATCCCCCTTCCCCTCCAATACAGGGAGCTCTAACAGTCCTCCCCCTAAACGGCCCGAGTCCTACCGTAATTTTGTGCCCATCCCTCTCACCCCAGTTGGTTGTCTGTCCTGTAGCACAAACTGGTCGTCTGACCATTTCACTTTCTCCTCTGTTCATTTCGTCTAACGACGGGTTGGTGTGACTAACTTGAAAATTCACGAGTACAACTCTATTTTCCGATGAGCCTTTCTTCTTCCCTATATAATCTCGGAATGCACACTTCCTCAGCTATTCAATATATATATATATATATATATATATATATATATATATATATATATATCGCGTTCATCATCTCCTGAAGAAGACGAAAAAGAAGAGGGGGCGAGTTCATGGACCAAATTGTATTTTTACTGACGTTTCGAAAGCCTTCTCGCTTCCATCATCAGAGAAAAGACAAGGGAGACTGGAATGGCCATTTCTGGTTTATTAGACGTCATCAGCTAGTCATACCAATTCCCAGGTGTGAATCACCCGAGATTCGAACCCGCGACCCTCTACCATTGGGCCACGGGCCCGTTATTTTTTCGGTTGCGATCGGCAATATGGACTATGAAAGTGTGCTGTTCACCGATCTGGTGAAAGAACACTTATTTTCCGCTGGGCCTTGGAGCTCACTTTAAAGCTCTCGTGGGCAGTCGCTTAGCGACTTGAGATATATTTTGATAAGATGGAACCGACAAAGACAAGGGAGATCGGAATGGCCATTTCTGGCCTATAAACCGTCATCAACCAGTCGTACCCAATCCCAAGTGTGAACCACCTTATTATTATTATATATATATGATAATGTGCGGCTCACCGATCAGCTTAAGGAACATGCATGTTCCGTTGTGCCCTGGAGCTCACATTAGAGCCCTCGCAGGCGTTTGCGTAGCGACGTGTAGCATATGTTGACAAGGTGGAACCGACAAAGACAAAGGAGACCGGAATGGCCATTTCTGGCTTATTAGCCGTCACCAGCCAGTCGTACCCAATCCCAAGTGTGGACCACCTCGCTATGCGACCGCATGCGAGGGCTCTAAAGTGAGCTCCAGGGGACAACGGAACATACACGTTCCCTAAGCAGATCGGTGAGCCGCACATTATCATATTTCCTATCACAACCGACAAAACAACGGGCCCTTGGCTCAACGGTAGAGCGTTCGACTCAATTACCAAAGGTCACGGGTTCGAATACCAGGTGGTCCACACTTGGGATTGGGTATGACTAGCTGATGACGGTTAATAAGCCAGAAATGGCCATTCCGGTCCCTATTTTTCATATATCAGATATAGCTGGTTCTGAGAAAACGCGCCCTATTGTACAGCTATGGTACACACTCGAAGAAGCGTCTTTTCCCTTCACTGCTTCGTGTTCGTTGACGAACATTGTCTTGTTTAAGGGTTTTGCTAGCATCCTCCGCAGGTTTTGCCACCTTCCGGACTTGCTCGATGCTCTAGGTGCTCATATGAACATTATATTTCCTTAGATCTTTGCAGCAGCACCAGAAGATAGGAAAAAAGTATTTAAAAAACGACCATTTAAGGCAACCATACGTACTTGCTGGTGGTGAAGATATGCGAGGAGGCCTTATTGCAAGCTGACACCCGCCAATCTGGACGTGCCACCACAATACCTCATGCGAAAGAAGCTGAAATCTCATGATGATTGAAATGAGCAGCTGATCCAAAAATGTCCTTAAAATCGATTGAAACCAATTAGAGTAGAAATGCGCAGAAGAGCAATTTGATAAAATTAACGGGAGTTATATGCATGAACCCACTATTCTCCGTTAGTTTTTTTTCGGGAACTGGGATGGATTGGGCCACATATTGGAATTACAGTCTCCGGCTGCACGACACGTCCCGCTCGGCCAGCATTTATACAGCCAGACCGACGAGGTGGATTTCGGTAGGTGGCCCAATCCAGCCCAGTCCTCCGAAAGCAACCAACTGGAAGTAATTTACTTATTCGTTTGTTTCGATGGGCTGATCTACACAAGGTGGGTATGCATGCTATCTTTAAGGTGAAAAATTGCAATCGTATTACTGAGTTGAGCTAAGAATAAAGGATGAATGATCCCTCGGAGTGGGCCATGGTCCTGTCCATTCCAGATAGACCCAGGCCTTAGGACGAGGAAATGTGCTAGCAGAGGACTGATAGAACACATTTCAGTACCTGCTTGGAGTGCGTGCCACCATTTTTCATTGCATTTGTCCAGTAGCATTACATTAGACAATTACCTGTGAATTCAATTACAAAATTTTAAGTATCACACGCGGGAAAGGCATCCTTTTTCACTTTCGCTGAAATGACTCTCATATGAGTTAGGAAGTTGCAACCTCGGCCCAATCTCATATTAAACGTCCTCAGCATAAGGGCAAGTTGCATTAAAATATCCGTTCGGCTGTCTTAACCCTGGATAATTACAACAATTTCCTTTTGCCAAATTATCTAGATGGTTACTTCCGCAAAGGATCATTTTGAGATAATCGGTTTCTGTTGCTAGCCCTTTACTGACACAGATCTTCATTGCGTATGGACTGTTTCCTTAATCGTCTACTCCTGCATCCCTGACGGACTGGGCACTAAGTCATGCGATCTTAATCTTCACCCTTTCTCATAATTTTTTGTTGTAATTGTGCAGGGACCGACGGTAGTCGAAAAGCTTACGCGAGACTTCTTGGCTTATCTCAATAAATCCGGCCGTTGTCAAGAGCACTGATGCAAATTCTTGCAACTGGTAACTCAGTCACATCCACGTAATTGGAGTAAACTTTCGCGAAAGCCTATGAAATGCGAAAGAGGGAGCAGTAGTTAGGAGGAGGAGGAGGAGGAGGAGGAGGAGGAGGAGGAGGAGGAGGAGTGATTTTGATAGCGGGAATGAACGTGCAGCCATAGGTAGCCTCAAGACTTGGCTCACGAAGTGGCACCGTACTATGGTCCACCTTGTTTCATATCAGACCTCAGGTCAAAGCAGACCGAATCCGGACTTAAGGGTCAGCAATGACTAGTCTATACAAATGCGGACGTTAATGACATTGCGGGGGTGAATTTTACAATCATCACCTAGGATTCCTCATCAACTGACTGAAATCCCACATGAAGCCTCATGGTAACTAAAAAGGAAGATAGTCTCACAGTGTGTACGTTCACTAATTGACCCATATCTCACAGGTAGATCAACGGACTTAAAAACGTTCGCTGACAAAAGAATCTGGGTTGAAATGCTAAGTCCATACCTGCGGTTGAGTATAGCGAACTGATGACGGCTGAGAAGCCAGAAATGGTCATCCTAGTTTCCCTTACTGGTCGCGCTGCGACTGCATGCGAAGCCGCCGGAATGAGGCCCACAGCACACAACGGCATGCGCATGTCATATAAACTGTTCTGTGAACGCACTTTCACCGCGGTTACTATCCTATATCGCATCTTACAGAGCAGCGGGTCCGTAAGTAAATGGCTGAGCGGTGACCTGAAAGAGGATTGGGAAACAAGACCCGTTCTGAACCAAGTAGTTTCGAAGACACCCTGAATGAGCTGTCTGAAACTTCTTTTAATAAAACCAATATCATCAACTCTGACACCTGTATGTCTCTGTGGGGATGTAACATTTGGGCCGTCGATTTCGACGATTTTCACCGCGTGCTCCATGGCAGACTGGAAGCAAGCGCGGTGACTTGCATGTGGATTAGATTTTAGACTTGCGCTCCATATACCACCCTTCCAGCTCCGCCTCCACCTGGACGCGGTGTCTTAACATAATCAAGAAGACTGGAGGTAGGAGAGCACGCAGATGGCTGATACGGCGAAACTCCGCACCTAAGCCTACCACCATGCCCCCTTCGTCCATACAAAAGACTTGACTAGGATTTTTACACAACAGCAAGATGATAGGGGCCACGGCATGGATCACAGCTCTCACGGCGTGGGATCCGCCTGCTACTTCACCCCATCATACACCACCTGGTCATAGCCTATACGCTGTAAGGATTCGTGTATATCATAACGGATGCGGTATGGATCTCTCGGTGAGTAAGTTTCTATTGTTGTCAGACCAGTTCTGGTGTTGATGGCGTGCGCCTCCGAGGACGTCGAGGGTGGTGGACTGCATGAGGTTTCGCAGTTGATACCATTGTGTCTCCACGGCGCCTTTATCATCTGGAGCCTGTAGTTCCTTCTGTCCCTGGGTCAGTTGGTTGCTGAAATCAAAACAGGGTGCCACTAAATTTAAGAGATTATTTAACTTACCCGGAGGCCTTCTGCGGGGTTGAAGTCGGAGCCTCATCTTTGAGATGACAAGATGGTGATCCGTCCGGTCATCGGGGTCGTGGATCGCCATGTTCACCAGCATGTCCTGTCAATCTCACATCCAGACGACAATATAGTCTAGTAGCTGTCAGCGCCGCGCTCTGGGTGTTGTGTATGCAAAACAGAAGGCTGGTTGTAGGCAGGATGTGCACTGAGAACGGGAGACAGCATAATAGAGTGGCAATTCAGGACAAAGGTGTTAACACTCGTCCGTTACCTTAACCGGTCGCCTGTCGCTTCATTTGGCTTGGTGTTAAGACCCTCGTGGCGGCATACACTACCATGGGGTGCGTAAACATGGCCTTCTTCCGCGTTATTAGACAGAAGAAGGTGTTGCTTTCCCGGAGGTGATGTTTCGTGTAGTTTAGTAGAAGAAGGAGTCCGTTATCGTTGTAGCTGCCGAGACCGTGGGGACCCAGCAGTCCCTACCAAACAGTGTGGTCTGTCTCGACGCGGGCGTTGAAGTCACCAAGACCAACCAGTTTGTCCACCTTCGACATAGACGCCAGGAGGGCGTGCTGATCCTAGTAGAATTTTTTAATCGCCTCATCAGATCTCGTCATTGGGGGTGGGGGAAGGGGTGCGTACGCGATGATGATGGTTGCGAATGTGGTTCCCGGAAGAGGCAGGCTTAGGGTCATCAATCCGTTGTTGATGCCCTGCGGCAGACATGCCAGTCGTTCCATGATATCGTTGCGGAGGGCAAAAAGGGCGCCAGCGTCGCGTTGGTCGGCCGCTGCAGAAGAATGTGTAGCCGACACCCACCTCCTCTAGCTGACCCTGCTCAGAGAATCAGGTCTCGATGAGAGCAGCTGTGTCCACTTTGCAACGTGCCAGTTCTCGAGTGACTGGCTTCGTTCTCCGTTCCAGCCTATTGCTTCTCTGGTTGCCTGTAAGCGAATAAAAATTTCAGGCCGTTTGTGTGAGCGGACTCACCCGAGCAGCCCTGAGGGTGCGGCATAGGGCTGGGAATGGGAGTTGTTGCCTGTTTGTGTGTTTTGACCACACGTAGTCAATCCGCGAGCCAATGTCTGCTGCAGAGGACGTGGGACAGTTGGCAGTCCGACCTTCCGGAGCTGGCTGCTGTGTGGGTTCTCTATTTGATGAGTCTGTTTCCGGATTCTGAATCCAGGAGCTCTCACTGACTACTGGCAACGACATCATTCTATGCGACGTCCCTCCCCAGCCCATCGTCCATTTATGCCGCCATCCCTTCACTGCAAAGTTTTCTTCCTGCACAACCTATCTCACTCTGGGAGTTGAGCTACCGATAAGCTGGTTTCTGACTCCTTCGTCTGGCCTGGAATGCACTAGGACCCGAAAGCTTGGACACGGGCGTGTCTCGGCTGTAAACGGAACAAGGTCCAGGATACAACAAGGCTCCCATCGGCACATTCCCCGGCCCTGGTGCAAGGTTCAGCCACGTCCACCTGGTCCATGTAGGCCTCCTGCCTCTGTCCTATGGTTATTCCTATTTCCTCGCTTGTGTGTTGCGGCCGGAAGCTATCCCTCTGCCTAAGCTCGAGGTTTCCATAGTGCTCAAAACGTTCCTCAGTCGTTGGGTTGCCATTTTTTAGTGCCCCCTACACTATAACGCCTGCCCTCCTTCAGTCTCCTCGCCTTTTTAGGCTGTACCCGTTACATTCAGCGCGTCAATTTTGTGTTCTCGTTTTATTTGCTGCTACCTGCGTGTTAGAAAGAGTCTTATCCGAAGCAGGTGTCCTTTGTGTCCGCTTAGTCATTCGTCGATTCCCCCTGTTCTGTGCGCCTTGGCCTCTTTCGCTCCATTCGCATTCGTTGGCTCCCATCGTTCTTTGGTCATTGCCCCTTGTCCTCGTTCACTTATAAACTGACAGCCACGCGTCGGTGTCATTCGCAAGACTGCTCATCCACTTACCTCTAATGTATGTCCCGCTTTTTGACTTCTTCCCGGCATTGTTAACTATCGTGCTCTGATAATCTTACTCTTTATTACTATAGACTCACAAAGACTATCTGAGTTATTCCGATTGTCTTCTGATATAGCCTTCGGCCACGAGTTCGTCTATTTTGGTGAATAACCTAGCACTTTATCATGGAAAGCTAAACAATATTGACAGTACCCACATCCGCACGACAGCCTATCACCCGGTTGCTAATGGCATGATCGAGCGGTTCCACCGCCAGCTGAAGGCCGGCCTACGCACCACGGAGGATCCGGAGAACTGGACGAACCACCTCCCCCTGGTCTTGTTAGGCATCCACTCGGCTGCCAAGCTGGACTTTGATTGTTCTGCTACTGAACTCGTGTTCAGCCCCACTTTCCGATTCAGGTGTGATGATCTCGCCAACCTCTCGAGGTGCGGTCGAGAATCCTACCAACCTCCTGCACTGTGTGCCGCATTTTATGCGGACGCTTTCCCCGGTCCCGCGCAAACCCTCCGTCTCTGAGTATTATATCGAGCAAGACTTGGCGAAATGCTCTCACGTCTATCTCTGACGTGATCGAGTCCACCGGAAAACCCCTACGACTGCCCCTTTTCGGATTGTCATTTGAGGGACGCAAACCTTCCGCATCAAAGGCGAAACTGGCAAAGAGCTCGTGAGCGTAGACGGTTTCAAAGCTGTTGTCCCCGACATTCCTCCGGATAAGCCGTGTTCTCCTACCGCCTACCTCTCCACCTCCTCTTATCCTCTATCCCACCGCCCCATATATTATCTCTTCCCCAAAGTTCGTTTCTTTCAACTGTAACTACTTTTTTTGTCAACCTCCCCATTAACTTCCTCATCAACCTCTAAAACACAAGCCGCAAGACGGATTCACAGTTACTCTTTGTCCCTTAATGGACGTCATGTTCATTTGCCTGACTATTTGGTTACTCGTATTTTTTTAAACATCAACCATTCCTTCAGCGTCGCTACGCGCCGCCTGTGGTCTAGATTGTGGTAATGTGGCATTCCGTTCCCGGGAGCAGCGCCACCACCTCTGACTCATGTTGTCCTCGACTGTCGAGCCTTACGTACTCTCGCGTTACAACCTCCGCCCACGCATGTAACTCGATCTCAGGCTTGCAATTCCATGGTGACAATCGTAATTCCTTTCTTCCTTGGTTGGTCATACCCACCCACACTTCGTGCCTGGACAAACAATAAAGACGGCTGACATGGTTGGCGACACGACTTGCCTGAAGAGACGGCTTGTGGCAACTGTTTACAGAGCTCCTGATACACTCTTTCGGTCAGTAAAATCTTGTCCAACCTACTCAGTTTTCTCTGATTTCTGATTTGGGAAACCTTCGCGTCGTCGACCATACCAATTCAACCGACCCAGCATTGGTTTAGGGCACCTTTTCTAGCCCCTTCCTCCGCGAAGAGGTAAACAATACTGTCCCAAAATAAGGCTGCTTACACATCCCAGATGACTGTCGAACTAAACTATGGGTCTCGGATTGCATATGCAGTAGCTGTCCTAACTTATGAAATGTTCTGGATTTCATGAACTACGGCCAGTTACGCGAAATCAGCGCAAGCTGCGTCCACCAAAGTTTTCCATCAATAAAGAATATATCGTTATGAAAAATAAGGCTTATTGTGATTTACAAATTAATATTACATTGCCTAGAAATAGTAATTATTTTAGAAAAGGTACAGATTACGAAAACGTTTAGGATCGATTTAGTTGAGTAAACTGAAGTTTTAAATGTACAGGAAGCCCGTCCATGCAATTAAACGAGTGAATAAAGCAGAAAAAGTAGAATTGCTTATAAAAATAGTCTTTTTCAGAGTTTCACACATACATATTCCTCTCGAGTAAGTGCAACGTAAAGTATGGCCATCATCAAGCTGCCTCAAATGAAAGCGTATATTCCAACACCGTTTCACAAGAATTGGTAGTTTTTCTTCCGTTTGTACATTGTGTTAGATGCGTTTGATCAAGGCAAGCAGATTTTCGCTTGATTTTGCCGATAGGAACGTCACAGGAATATAATATTTCATAAGCTCACATGTTCACAGGCTGGTCATTGACTAATAAATTTAAATAGAATCGTCAGGTGCAATCGTAAACGTACCATTTGGTGTATATAAAGATGACTATTATATTGTTAAATTTCTCTATAACTATGTCGGGTTTTCTATTACGATGAGTTTCAGATAGTCTTTCAAAATGGGGTGAATTCTTTACGATTATCAGTGTATTCAGTCAACTGCCCATAAATGTACATTCCGTTCGATGTATTTGGTAAAACCCTCAAAATAAGATAGTTCTTAAAAGCATTTGCCGAAGTAGTGTCTTTTTGGCATTCTTTCTAATGCAGACGGCCGTCTGGGTCATATTTGTAGACTCACTCAATCATGAAAACTCGCTGCCGTGAAAAATGAACGTCCACAAAAAATCGGGGAAATATATGCCTATAATTAGTTAAAAAACTTTCTATAATAAGTTTCCTTTTTTGAAAAGTGCTTGAGTTAGATGCTTCGCTGTCGAATGCCTGCGTACTTAACGTTTTTCCAAAGTGAAGTCAAGGAAAAAAAGGGAAAGTTTGACCAAATTGTCGAATTTGCTGAAAAGTAGGGATAACGTGTCTGTACTAGTTCTATTGGGTTATTCTGGCAATCTAGCTCTGTGGATTTAATGGCCTATTAATCTTCCTTTTTTCGCAGATTGAAGCTCCCTTTGCTCAGAAATGCTTTCAATTGCTGCGAAAACCTGAAGATCTCGTTCTCATCTCGTACACTGACCAAACGGTCGTCTACATGGAAGCATGGTTTCACCTCAATGACAATCGTATCGTAGCTTTTTGCACTATCCGTGATGGCTCATGTAAGCGCGAATTTGGAAAGATGCAGCTCCAAACAAATGCATTATAATCCGATATTATTTAAGGTGTTGTGATAGGTCACCATGTGTCCACCAGCTGTCCACCAGAGAGGCCTTAAAACGTCCCGTTCTGTTGCGGGGACTCGCACTTAACGGAGCATCGATTCCATATCGGCCATACTATAATTTTTTCCTGCCTAAATCTGCGAAGAACCTCGATTAATGAATTGGGCAAATCAGGTCCAGAGAGTAATTGATTGTAAAAGGAGTATTCGTCTGCGCAGTTTAACAACGTGCGCCCCGTCGGCGTTGGTTGTGTGGAAATGAAGTGGTGGGGAAGGTACCAAGATTAGTTTAAATCCTCAACTGGAGTCTCTTCGGAAGATCCAAACTCAAAGTAATCACCCATAGTTCTTGTGTTGCGTGCCAGAAAGGTTCGGGGGTAAATGAATATCGCGTACCGTTCGGCACCTTGAAAGACCACTGATTGATAAATTTTCCTAAACACCCAAACACAGGTGAGTGCTTATTCTTTGAACCAGATGGTGATCTTCATCTACTGAAACGCGTGGGTGGCTGTTGCGTGAGCTCAGTTGTATTAGAAGCTGCTTGCACAGCGCCGATCTCATTATAACTTGCGGAGCCCATCCTTTTCAAATGGGCATGAGAGGTCATTGACAGAAGCTCACCGCCAATTTTTTGAACATACAGTGATGCACAGCTGGAGCCGTAAATGCATTTTGCAGCTCCGCCACACCCCCAAACCCCCCCTTCCCTCCCATTTAGCAATGGGAAAACGTTCATCTGGCAAGTACTTATGACGGAAAGGTAGATTTCAGCGAGAGTAACTCAAGAAAGTCCCTTGCACTAGAATACTTTCATTGTTTTGTATGTATTGAAAAATGCAGAGAGAGGTATTGTGCATATTGCCTGCATGCAACCCGATTCTCGATCGCTTCGTGATTTCACGTAACTGCCAATATAGGCACCGCTACTTACTAATAAAAAGTAGATTGTATTGATTTCTGTAATATCCCGTTTTTTACTTTTTCCCCTCTATTCCTCGTTCACCTATGCCTCCACCCCCCACATCCATTAACTCCTCCTCTCATCTTACTTGGTATTCTCTTCCCACTCTCCTTATCATCATCATTCGCCTGTTCTTTTCCTTCCTCTGTCCAGTAACTACTCTACAACCCACATCTACTAAACCCTGATGATCCTACTCTGCATCCCCGTTTTCGTTTATCTCTCATCTTAATTACATTTTTCTCCTCCGTCTCCTGCTACTAATTCTTCCTTCCTGCGTATCCATCATCATCAGCATTGTTCCGCAATGCCTTATCATTATTTTTTGTTCTTTAATTACCCCTACTCTTTCTCCTGCTCGTTCTCCTCTAACTCCCAACACCTCAACTTTTCCTCCTCCTCCTCCTCCTCCTCCTCCTCGTCCTCGTCCTCCTTCTCCTCCTCCGTAGTACATTACTCTTGTCATACTAATACTCCCCTTTCCTCTCATCCTGCCCTGCCTCTTCCTCTTAAATATCCTCCTTCTTCTTCTCCTCATGTTCCGTTTGACCTTTCTCAGCCTACTCATCAGCTGGTTCCTCCTCGTTATCCTCGCCCTCCTCTAACGCATACTAACTGCAACCAGGGTGCACGCGCGAAGGCCCCTTCTTTGCGGTAAAAGGCCTGAGTCGAACGCTTACTGACAAAGTAGGTGATCCAGATTATGCTGCTACATTTATCGTGTTCTGTAAGTGAAGTATAAATAGCTGATTAAGATAAATAAACTATACTCGATCATGCCAATCCCCATTTGTCTTCGCTGCCAACAGGTTTGACTTACTGATTGTTCCCTAAATAATTTAGGGCACAAAACGCGCGATTAAGGCGTATTGTCTTCAGAAAATTATCAGGAGTTCGATGTACCGAAACAGTCCTTACGATTTGCCGAGCTTTCTCGCCCGCAATGATGCATTAAGGGCTGATATTGGCACAGTTGGTTGTTTAACAGACTGATGTGGTGGTTATATATCGGAAAATTTAATTATACCCAGTTGAAGTAAAAGGCCTTTTAATTTTTTGCAGTGTTAACCATCTCCATGCATCCTTTAGCAATTGTGTGTAAGCTGCTGCGACGCCTAATCTAAACCAGTCACCCGTATGCTGACACCTGTGAGAGAGCCGTTAAATAGCACTATTCGCTTTCTAAACAGACGATGTCGGGTTAAAAAGTAATCAGGTTGCCCCGCTAATTGATCCAATGAGCAGTCGCGCCCCAGCCCTTAATAGCACCAGAGTGGCGCATGACACAGCGGTGTACGTAAAAAACCTGGCTGCTCATGTACTTTGTTCGCTAACTTTAAAATTCCAAGATCGAGATCGAAAGGCAGGAGCCTGGTTTAAGCCGATCTGCCTTACGCCCACATCGATTTTCTCCTCAGTCGGGCAAAGTCATAATTATTTTTGGAGAATGTAAGTGCTCCGCAGAGTAAGCTGTGGGTGACGAAACCTGTGGAAATATCAACAATAGTTAGCGTCAACCGCTCGAACACTTTTCAGACAATTTTAACCTAAGGGAAGTGCTAGCCAGTCCAGAGAATATGTATACTACTCAAAATGATGCGTGAACTCAAAAATCACGGTGCTGTACAGCAAATAAGCTTTTTTCTGGTGCCTTCCTGCCATCCTACTCGTTTTTTCTCTCCTGAGCCTGTTACTACTCCTCCTCTTCCTTCTTATTCTTCTCCACTTATTTGCCTACTACCATCTCTAACATTTCATTATCTCATCCTACCCATTCTCACTCCAACTCCTTTAACTCCTAGCGTGTCCTCGGCTTGCAGTTTCTCCTTTACCTCATCAACTTCCTGTTCCATTCCTTATCATCCTTCCCCTCTTCATCGTCATCCTCTTCCCCATCTCGCTCCTCTTCAGCTTCCTCCTACTTTCTTCCAAACTCCGCCCCTTCTCCTCCTCATCTTCGTCTTCCAACTGCTCCTGTCAATCCTAATCCCCTCTTCATCCTTCTCTTTCTCATCCTACTCCACCTCATCTGACTTAACCTTCCCTCCTGCATCCACCTCCTCCATCTCCTTTATGCTACTACCCTGTCCTCATCCTACACATTTAAATTTTCATTATAGATCACCTCGCCTCCCTCATCATTCCTCTCCTAACATTCTTCTTCTTGTCCTTCCTCCTACCCCTAATTCCTTCCATCCTCATATCAGTCCTCACTCTCCTCCTCCTCCTCCCCCACATCCTCCTCCCCTTCCTCCTCCCCCACATCCTCCTCCTCCTCCCCCTCCTCCTCATCATTATCCCCCTATTCTACCTCCAACTTTACCCTTATTTTCTAGCTTATTTTCGCTCAAACTCCTTGCTTATTACCATTTCATCCTCCTGCACCTTCTCCTTTTCTTCATATACTTCTTCATGCTTAATCATTACCACCACCAGCACCAGCACCTTCTCTTTCTCATCTTTTGGCTGCCAACTCTCCTTGTCAACTAACTCCCCCTTCTCACGTACTTCATTATTCTCACTCTTCTCTACGCCTTCTTCCTTCTCTTACGCGTGCTTCCCAATGTCCCTCGTTAGTGTGACGCATAAGGTTCTGAAGAAAATTGAAGTACTTATGTTTATATCCCAATCCAGTTTAGTACCTGTTTACCCGTTATTATTTTCTCCCACATTTGCGCCTTATGCACTGTTCTAATTGCCACATTACTTTCCACTTATTTTGCAGACCCTGCTCCTACGGCAGCCTCCTGCGCCACAGCACGCCTGAGTCATGCAGTCACCACTTATCCTAATTCTGCATTTGTAATACCACTTTAGCAAGGAAACCACTAAGTTTATCACAGGTGACTGTGATCGGCGTTCTCGTGCACTCATTAATTTCACCCCGCTCTGATTGGTTGGCGCTTACCGGTGGTGTGCCCCACACGCAGCTACGACCGATCACCAACCCCCATCCTAATGGTTATCTAGTTCTAGGCTTGTGGAGTTTGGGTATTTCCAGTGTCTTAGCTATATAAGTTCCCATTACTTCATGCTCATGGATATTTTTCGTGACACATTAATTCTGTCGATCTGAACTCGATCCTGCACTTCATCATAGAACATGGCGATTTTTATTCTCCAGGTAAACGTAAGGTACAGTTAGTGCTGAACGCTCTGTCTTGGGTATCGGACTTGCAAATTTTCTTCGATATGTACAGTCAGTGAGTGATCTCATGAACTATCAACCGAAATCCTGAAATCCCTTTCCAATTAGGAAGGACGACCTAAGTGAGATTGTTATATGGGTTTTTTTACCACACAATATAGAGATTTTTTAGACACACCAGGATTCCGACTTTTGAACGCATTTCCTTTCAAAATCCACACTCATTAAAAATTGGATAATTAAGTTGTATGATTTTTTATTGAGTTAAAAATACGTTTTTTGGAAAAAATAATGAAAGAAATGCTTTCTTGTACTCATACGATAGACGGTCACCTCTTCTCAAAATGCTATGCTAAAACGAAACCCATCTTCGGTTTTAAAGAGTTACTAATTATAAGATGTTTTAAAACCGTGTACTTTCTATTCGAACAGAATCGTATCTATCACCTTATCCATGTTCCTCATGAAGTATACAACAGAACTCCCTTCCACTGCAGTATCATATGGATAGTATTTGATATCTTCTTAATGACATAGAGCACTGTATCCATTTCCTTATACGGAAAGCATTCAGTATGTAGGCCGAAAACCCAACGCAAACGGAGCGGTGATTCGAGCTCCAAATTATTCGAGAAGTGGAATATTTTTGTGCAAATTTTCTAGAAAATTTATTTTTTCTTTAAATGTCCTTGTGCGAAATCCACACTACGTAGGTGGTTATTTTTTTACTGAATGTGGTTTTCACAGGCGTCCGCAATGAAGTGCATTCAAAAACCGTCATCCTGGCGTGCCTGAACTATCTCCAGATTATGCTGCAAATTAATCTATCTTACAACCCGAGTAAATTAATCCTTTCCAATCGAAAATGCATTTCAGACAGGGGTATAGGGATGTGTTGAATCCAGCCCTTAGTGAGTATAAGTGAGAAAGCAAGACGAGGAATAACATTCGCGAGGGAATCTCAGACTAGTTCTTTTGAAGTAATCTAGCATCTTTGATAGAAAAAAACTGCCCGAAAGGGAAAATTCGATCTAGTCTTATAAGTATGATCTAGGTTTGGAAAGTTGGAACGTTATAAGAAAATACTTATATGTAATCCTGGCTAAATACATTTAACATAATCCAATATACGGATCAAACTTTAGATGAAAACATCTACCAAAAAGAAGCCCGCCTCAAAATGAAAGGCGTGTTTAAATTCAAAATTTCATTTCAGAGGTCTATAATATATTTAGAAGAGGGCCAAATGCACTTAAATGTACTAAAATTAATCAAACGTTTGGTCCGTCTTATTGGTGATTGCATTTTATTTCAATTAGAAAATGTGGCTGGATCAAAACATGGATATCGAAACGCCTTGATTAGAGGAGGATTAGGAGGAGGAGTGAAACAGCAAAAGTCAACCAAAACGTTTTGTGTGCAGTTTGTTGTGTCGTGAACTATAGAATGGTGTGGGGCATCACGAGGGCTTCAGTTTGTGTGCAAGACGAATACATAATACTTTATCAGAGGCTGACTGCTGCTAATTACGATGACCAGTAGTTAGGTTACGAAAGTAAAAGGTGGAAATCTTGCGGAACCTCTCGGTCAAAACTCTATTTCGGATAGGGCCGTTTAAAGGCGAAAATCTTAGCAAAAATGGCTTTTTTCGCGAAGATTGGATACAGTGTTTACAACCAGACTGGTGATCCTGTCGCACATGGTCTTCGCATCTTATTGGACCCTACCCTCTGACTCCGTGGGATGTGATTCATCGGTGCCCGATCACGCCTACAGTCTTCTTGACTCTATCTTGACCCAGGATACAGGCGGGTAGGGTAAGATAGAGTGCAGTAGATGCTGTGCAAAGCTACTATCAGTTAAAACTAATTTGCACACATCACCGTCTTTACACCAGCCTGCTGTGGAGCATACGGTAAACATCGTCGGATTACCATGGTTGAGATTGAGATCGCCAACTGCAGAGGCACTTTTTATAGGGAAATGTTGGCTTGACACCCATAGGTGGCGCATATAACAGCCGGGTTTATGCGCGCTGATTGTGCTACCTCACCTAACCACAGCAAGTTTTGTACACCCATTTCCTATTCTATGAAGTTTCGAGTTCCAGGTGTTTGTTGCAATTAAAGAGGAAGGTTGTTCGAGCACCGAAACAATTGATTTGTTATCCTGGGCTGTCGAATGTTTGCAGGGGTCCGTCTAAAATTTGCCTTCAATATAGATGAGAGCTAGTTTTACTCACAGAACTAATTTTATTTGGATCTGTATTAACTTCTCAACCGGTGTGTTCTCCGCGTTCACTTTTTATGTGAAATTTTGCTGTACTCGTATCCCCATGGCGGCTCAATAAATCTATTATGATTTGAATTAAAACAGTGGCGCCACGTGACTCCCAAGTGCCAAAGCGGTCGGTAGAAGTAAAGAAAATTGTGTTTTAGACAAAAATTGGGAGAGGAATAGGTTAATGACCGGTAAAAACGGGAGAAACAGAAAACTTTGGTAAATCTATGCAATACTACCGATATGAAGCTTCAATCCATATGCAATTTAGCCGGGCAAAGAAAGCAAGTTGTTCTATTCGAAGATATGTTTTCAATGTCGACACGAGGAGGCCATGTGCTACCTCTTGAGCATCTGCCGAGCTGGTTTTAATCACAAAACTTGCCATTGCTTGTCATGTGCTGCCTTCTCAGATGTATTGATACATTCCGTAATAGTATACGTAAATTTATGCGCGAATACAACTAACAGGGGAAGCGAAGATCGCGAAGCAGTGTTTTGATGCTAATCGGAAGTGCACCAGGAGTGCTGCATTCTTGGCTTAGGTCGTTCTAAAGAAGATGCTTTGGGTTTGAAAATACGCTTTGAATAAGATCTGCTCTCCATTTTCTTGGCCTGCTCTTTATCATCGGCGACAGCATCGGGTGCCCTGAGGCTTCGCGATTTATCAGGCAAAGTATTTTTAAATAACTCAGAACTCTGCGTTAACCTATATTCAGGCAATTTTCCTGCGTTAATATCTGTTCTAGACTTGGGTGGCCCATCTGAGTTCATTTTCATTTTGGAGGAGAGCAGATTAATCTCGAGAGCTTTACCAAATAAGACTTTTGTGTACTTTACATTTGATTTTTGGTATGGTGTAAACTATGATGACAACGTTGACAGCAAAAATGTTATTTTTAGAACCCCCGACGTTTGTCGACTTTTAAATGTCTCATTTGTAAATCTCTGTGACTGCATGCCCTTAGGTGCAGCGCTAACCAATACAGGCAGTCCATTGTGTAAAGGTGCCCTGAGGTGTGCGAATGCATTGTGAGAAACCGCCATGCTGACCACCATCTAACGGTCAGTTAAAATGTTTTACACATGGAACGATACTTTTTTAGCGGTCTAATTCCTGCTTGTACGTAGTTAAGAAACGGAGTACGCAAAACATTAACAGTATATTACTATTAGTGTGTCCTCTCTTCTGTGCATTCATAATCGTAAAACGGAGCCTAACAAGTAAGCAACGATAGCGAAAATGATTGCAGCATAAAGATAACAATAATTCCTTACTTTTGTGGCGGATAATATATCAATATATCATGCTTAATGCTAAGGCTCACTTCTTTTTTTCGTTTGATAGGGCTAAGATCATTTACTTCTTTATATGCACCTCAATTTACGTGCGAAGAACCTGTTGGTCGGTTTCAGCAGCTTGTACGCAAAGATTTAGTAAAAGTTACCCAGGCAGCTCTGCCTCCCAATTGGGGCGTAGGGGGGCAGGTTTTCTAGAATTGAAAATGTGCTACTTTATCTATTTCGGTAGTAATTAATGCTTAGTTAAACAAAACCTTGCGAAGTAGACAAGACCTCGTGCATTTGTAACACTGGACTTGGTTAAAAACTATGAGTAAGTCTCTCTTTGGAATTTCGGAGCCATGAATGTGATAGATAGTCTGCAGCTGGGCTAGCTGACAGGTCAAACCTATTGGCCGCTAGGTTCTTCAGGTGTGTTGTCACCGCAAATTGACGAGGCCTGTCCGGATGCAGCAGCTGGACGCTCTCACTGTCTCGTCACCATAGATAACGCAGGTTCGATCAGTAGGATGGTCTTCACATACCTGGGATTCAGCAGTTGCTTCCAGTCACTTCCAGTCACATTTTAAAGGCTATCCAGTCAGCTCTGGCTGCCTATTAGAGAGTGGGCAGCACTCAATTATGCTCTCGACAGTACGCTAAACTTACCTGCTCTCGGTATACTTATCTAATTTCATTGCCACTTTCCAATTAGGACTCTATGCTGTTCTGTTCTCTGTCTAGGTACTTAATCTTAGTCGAATTACATGTACCGATCATCGGAAAATCCGGTTGTAAATCACGGATTGTCGTTTGCTTGCCTTGGACGGTGAGCTGGTCTTCATGGACCTAACCCCTATAATCCGAACGGATTCTGAAAAGTGCAATACATGCATTTTACTATCCGCATGTGAAACAGTGAAGTTTTAACATATAATACTATTTTAATACAAGGAGGTGGAGGGAAATATGATCCACAAGCCACTCAGTGACCGAATAGGAGCTAAATTAGCAGGGTATACGATACCGTGCAGTATGTTTTACTTACCTTATCGGCCTAGCCCACATTTTCAAAATTCACCATCCAATTGATAAAGGAAAAACTGAAGAAATACTATGTGTTGCCGCCACGAAATGTAACTCATAAATGTGTTAAAATTAGATGTGTGATTGGTGGTGTTCTACGAATTCCCGGTTTCAAACTCTTCCTCAGAAAGAACTAGAATCTTCTGCGGAAAGTTCGGACCTGATAATGGAAATGGGGCCGTGACCCTGACTCACCTGCAACAATTCACAGCAAATAATTATCATACGATGGATATGAATCACGTAACTTAGTACAGTGAAGGATTTGGTAGTAAGACGTTTGGACAGGACTCTCTCTAATACAGGTGACCTTGAACTAAATCCCATGAACAGTGCATATTCCCATTCCCTAACACTAACCCTAATCTACCCGGAATTTATAGCGGGACCACCTGTGTAAAAGGAGGTTCTTGCTCCTGTGTTCTGCTGGTGCTGCACGCACCGATAACTCGTCTTCTGAACGCCAAATCTCACCAAATTTGAGGCTATCACAGAAATGCGCACTTTACTGCAGGATTGCTTAATGCACCTGCAGTAATTCTCCACCAAGTCTCTTCAACTCCACATCCCTTCGGGGAGCGTTGGGTACTCTTCTGGGGGAGGCACACATTGGTTGGCTTCATACGTGGAAGATTCGTTGAAGACCAGGATAATTATTTGAGTGCTGGTTCCTTTTATTTTCTCATACCTGTTATTCAGACGTTGGCGAAATATGGGATAGTTTTATTCTGAACACTTCGAGGTCATGTTCAGTCGACGAGTGAGAAAACGATTAAGGTTAGGTAGACCGCTGAAGTTCTTCCTAACACCATCTTGCTGCTCTCAACGATCCTCTGACAGAAACCTAGTGTCTCTTGCTACGGAGAAACCGCCTGGGGTATTTCTAGTTGACTTTCAATCCTACAAAGTACACCTCCTGGTTTTAACTCTACTTATTTGACGGGCAAACAGAAAATTGGCATTCGTATGGTTTTTGGAACCTCTTCTGCCTATAACTGCTCGCATAATTTGCGCATTTTTGGAACGTTCACAAGTACGCATTCAGGCTGGAGGCGTTCATAAATTAGTTTTGACCTTCGTTCGTTCTTATTCTTCCGGTAAATCTCCTTACAGCTGGGAACCCACAGCACATTTTCAAGGGGAAAAAGTCAGTGGCTTCATCAAGCATTAGCTTGGAGGTTGTTTTTTTTGGCGTGTACGATTAGGAGAGTGTTCAGCCTTTTAAGGAATTTATTTTGGTAACAGAACCGTAGATCGTCGCTTACATTGGTCATGCGCTGATATAGCTACTTAAAGTAATTCACTAGCAGTTAATGTTTAGTTAAACATAATATTGAAAACTAGACAAGATGCCCCATGCGTCTGTAAAACCTAGCGCATTTAAAAACGATGATAATTTAGCAATTAAATTGCAGGCCGTTTCGGGGCAAATAAAATATCGGAAAAACACGCATGTATGGGCTTTTAGCTGGTAATTGTTTTTGAGTATGGTAAATAATTACGTAACTAGTGAGTGCCAGTTGGCAGCTTGTTAATATTTCCCGGTTATTCCGTAGTTGCTGATGGATTTCGGCTCAAATATTCATATCAAATTTTGGATCGAGCCTGTTAAAGTTTGTTTCAAAGGATATGTCCAAGGCTGCGCATCAATTTCTTCGAAAATTAAACAGGGCAAAATAAAGGAAATTCTTTGTGTGCGAGAGAGAAGGAGGATGTTATTCTGAAGAGAGGATTTGCAAATTATTACGAGGAGTTAGAGGCGTAACTGCGGTAGCTGGAGGAAACGGAGAACTATTTCACACCTAACACAAAGGAACTGTAGACATTTTAAGCTTAGATGTGGGCACCAAGGTTCATAAAGATTATGTGACAGAAAATGGTACGAGTGATTGACCCGCAAAATGTTGCAGGTTATCAAAAATTTTAAGATGAAGAAGAAGAAAAAACAGAAGAATAATTAAAAGTCAATTTCACAATCCATCTTTTTATTATTCTGGCTATTATATGGGATAAAAAATATCATTATCCACTAGCTTGATTGTATATGTCTTCCAGAGGCTCAAAGGAACTAAAAGACAATGTGCACGGTATTTCGATGTCAATTTATATCGCCGCACGCAGCATTAAGGTCCCGCAAAATCCAATAATTGAACCAATCAACCGACTACTGGATTTAATAAACAAATTGCTCAAGTACGCCACTCCTACGCAGTTTGTCTTACTACTCTACCACAAGGAAGTTCAAGAGAGTTCTGCTTTATCGCCGTCCTTGGGTTTCACCATCAAGGCTTGTCTTTGAAATTCAAATGCTCTGGGTCTCAAAGGCTATAAACTGTTTGCCTTTCCTGGACATCTTCGTCTATAAACACTGAAGAGAACTGCTGATGGAAAAGCTATTAATATGCACCGAATTCTCAGTTAGCACGTCAGCACGATTACCAAGCAACCATGTTCAACGCATTAAATAACGCAGGGCTCCATAACTGTAAGCAGCGAATAAATAAAACTCTATTTCCCGCCTCCAACATTTACTAATCCGTTCAAAGTGGGTGTCAACCTTCTACGACATCGGGAAGTTACCGTCGCTCAAAGACATGAAGCAGCAGTCCGGCATCAAATCTTGAGACCCAAGGATGCTTTGTCATGAAGCTAATTGTCGTGCATCGTCTGTTCGGTCTGATAAAACTCGTGCAAGGCAAACTGCGTCACCGAGACTCCTGAATGATAAATCAAATATTTGGGACTGTATAGTTCCGTAAATATCCGACAGGACGTAAGCCCGTAACCTGAGTGGTAGGGTGTTTGACACAACTGCTCCATGACCACATGGCTAGGGTTTAAACCCTGACTTGTTCGGTGATGACGTGGAATAGGCCAGTAATGGCCGGTCTAACTTCCCTCGGCTTTTTCCGTAGCGCCTTTGCCGTACGGGTCCATCTTTGCATGCTCTGTTCCATCTAAAGTAGAACAAAGGGTGGAAGCACAATAGCCGAACCCCCTGAGAACATTGCCGGTAATGCTAACTGTCGTACCGGAGCCGTGTTAAGAGGGATTTTATGGGTAGAGCAGAATTAAGTAGCAGAAAATCTGGGAAAAAACAATCGAAGAAAGTAGGGGTAATTACAACCTAGGTACCGACCCTAAGTAATCTAAATGGAACCCGCGGGATTTAAGAGAACCGGAACAGCTACCCCATGGACGAAGGGCAAGGGAATCGGCCTTCCGGATCGGCATAAGGGAAAGCAAACCTGAACCGGTGTCAACTAGAGCTAAATAGGAAAACAGAGCACTGGCGACAAACAGTGCCAGTTACAGCTAGCCAAGTCACCGAGTCATTACCACGCCAAGAAGCAACAACGACAATTAAATTACGGCAACTGAGGGATCGGGTTCGGACTAACAAGTAACCATCGCATAAAACAAGAGAGAACCACTTGTGTCTTATGTGATAGTAAATGCGTGGCAAATGCGTCTGCACAGCCAAAGTCTCAGCACATCATCCGGAGGCGGG
The DNA here is from genome assembly GCA_017591395.1 of Schistocephalus solidus. Classification (NCBI taxonomy): domain Eukaryota; kingdom Metazoa; phylum Platyhelminthes; class Cestoda; order Diphyllobothriidea; family Diphyllobothriidae; genus Schistocephalus; species Schistocephalus solidus. The sequence continues at coordinate 61,387 of WEDG01003591.1, read as the reverse complement.
AGGTCATTTCGCTTTTCAAGCGACTACGCGGTCGGAGAGTCTTGCATCAGGGAAGTCCAAAAACCGATAAAGCTTCCACATTTTCACCTCGGCTTAACCTTGGAAAAGGCAAATTCTGTATGCATTCATCAGCGAAATATCTAATTAACGCACTTTTTAAAGGAGTAGTTTATAATAAACCTTTTTTAATTGATCTTAAAGTGTATTAATTATTGACCGTTGTTGTGTATGGTCATTTATATTGGCAATGAGTCTTGATGTTTGGATGAATCTAAAAATTTGGCGCAAATGGCCATCTCCATTGGAAGGAATATCTAAAAGCTGACAACCTCAGTTAATGCTTTTAATTAACATCGTATTTTGAAAGTTTTTATAAACACATAGAATATGGTCTTAATTTATTGCAACTCGATTGAAATAGTGACATATTCGCCAGTATCTCAAGGACGATCTGAAGCTTATTGTACTTCAATGTCAGAAATATCAATAAAGAAATTTGAGGAAATAACGGTTTTCTTAATATTCACAAGATTGCATGATTACACTATCATCTGACAATTATATATAAAGTTATTCATCACGTTTACAGCAATTTTTCCGGTTTTCAGAATTGGCCATCTTTTTTAAAAAAAGTTTGTATTTCTCACCAAAGTAATATTACTTTTCACATTTAGTTTAAGTGAAGCCTGGTGTGTGCGTTACGGGGCCAGGTCGTGTTGTGGCGCGCGAAGACGGGTACGCCGACCCGTCAGCCAATGCGCCCACTCCCACATCAGACAACTGACTGGCTCGGGTGGTGGTCTGATTGTAGGTGTGGTAGAGAGAGTGCGGTCGACTGCTCAGCGTACATTCCTCACTATAAACAATTGGACGCCCCTGAAACTATCATGGTCCGATAAAAGACGTGGCTTGGAAGGTTGCCAACTGACGGGATAACTCGGACCGCGTGGTCAGCCCAATGTGTGTTTTGTGTGGAGTGGCTGACTGGCGGACCGAGAGTCAGGCTGCAATGGCTCCTTCTTAACGTGGCCTTTATGGCACTGCCAATCCGTGGGATCCGAGTCAGATGTGGTGGTACACCCAGGGGCGGCTCCGGCCGCGCCAGCGACCTGCGCCTTCTCTCATCTCCGGTCTTCTTGACTCTGTCTTGACACCGGACTCAGGTGGGGGAGGAGGAGAGAGTGCGGTAGCTGCAGCGCAAGGCTACTATCACTTAAAACTAATTCACGCGCAAGTCACCGTCCCTGCACCACCTGGTGTGGAGCATACGGTGGACCTCGTCGAAATCGACGGTCGAACTGCCATGCTGCATGCAAAGCGGCATTGTAACTTAACTCACTTAATCCATTCTGCCAGAAATCTTAGTTTTAAATTTCAATCAACGTTGTAGTATGAAGATGCCATTCGCCCTCATTGCAAGATCGTTGGTGACTGTGGAGAACTGCAGACATCCAATTTCGGACTATGCCCAACACAAGGGCTAACATATGCAGATTTGGTTGACCAAACGATGGGTACTCATGCCTTAGAATTTCAGAGGTAGGAGCTTTGGCTAAGGATAGACCTACTTTTTTTCAGAAAGGGTCCTGGTATCTTTACGCGTACACCTTACTGCTGAATTGCCTGTATGCCTGAGACCTAAATTAACTCATAACCGGAGATCGGGACCCTTGTTTATCGAGGAAGACGCCATCAATCGAGCTAGATGCTCTGTGAAATGTACCATTAATAGCGTTCATAAGCCCCTATCTCTGAAGGAAAGAAAGGACCGCGAGCACAAATTTACAATACTCACCCAAATTCGTACATGTGATGGTAGGCAGTAGCTGAAAAGTGTCATTATCCTTATCAACGGCCGAATCAGTATAACATCCATGGGCACGTAGGATAAACGATTGAGCTATATTTTTCCTGCTTATTGGCCGTCATCAGCCAGCCATAACTAGCTACAGGCTTTGTAACCCTGAAACTCCAACAGGTGTTCATTTGGTTAGTAGTCCAACGCCCCAACGCTTGAGACACAGGCTCATTGTTCTGTCGTTGGGACCTGCTTGTACCTGTGCTGTGAATATGGTTCCACCTCTAACCTTCTTAAGCATACGTGTGCCGTTGTGCCTTGTGCCTCACTATTGAGTCTCGACAGCAGGCACCCCTCCACAATTTTTAATAAAAACATTTGCAACTGACAGGACAAGGATCCCGTGGCCCAATCGTTCAGGGCCTTGGCCTCCTAGCCAGCAGAACAGGAGTTTGAACCTCGGAAGCTGCAAAACCTGCGCTTGGGCATGGCTTACTGATGACGATTAATGAGCCAGAAATTGTCATTTCAGCCTCTCTGGTCTTTGTCGGTAACTTTATTCTGTCCATATCACTAGGCGTAATGCTGTTACTGTTGAGTCTCGAGAGTGAGCACCAAGACACACGTGGATGATTACGCACCGTAATGCGATTGGTGAGGGTCCCTTTAAAATATTTTTATTCGCTTATGAACCCATTAACCAAGGGATTTGTATAGAACTATCCAAGCTGTCTCGGGAAACCTGCAACTTGTTTACTCAATTGCTAATAATTCGGTTAACAATATTTTTTATGCGCAAACAGGTAACTTCGTCAGAAAGTAAAATTTTATGGATCTGAACCGGTCACCAACTGTCACTTTCGACCGGCACTGCAAATCCTGCAGATTTCTTCCATGTAAATAGAAGGGGGTTATTATAGGGACATCTGCCTGAACATTGCAGTGTATGATTACTTTGGATATCCCTGTCCATTAAATGCCACCCTTCTGACCTTCACACGCTACATTTACCAGTCAGTGGTATATAATTACGTAATTGTATACTACTAACTGTTTGTTAACATTTTGTGAGTATTGCATGGTATTAACGCAGTAGTTGATGGACTTCGGTTCCATTAATCATATCAAGTTTCGGATCAAGCCTGAACAAAATACACTTCAATGCCTTCCTTTTCAGAGATAATTGTTAAATTTGTGGATCACTCCTTGCCTGCATAGGGTTCAAAGCACAACGGACTCATCCTTGTCACGTTTTGCAGCCAGGACGTTTCGATGAATGCCATGCCCGTAAACTTTAATATTTTTTATTTCACTCCACTGGGTAGTGGGCCCCTGGACTACATATAGATAGCCTTGCTTAAATGGCTACAATTACAGGAGAGGCCGGGGGAAAACACGGTACCTTGGGTCGAGTGTCGGAGCATGACCAACCGACGACAACAAAAGGTCCGAAGCGGTCATTCCAGTTTGGTTTACTCTCTCCGTCATTTTCTCGAAGTATGTAGTTGCGACAGAACATTCAGTTTTTATAAGCAAACTTATCGGAAGCCTGTTTGGTAGGGACAGCTGTCACGATGTGTGACACTTATGCAAAATAGCAATAATTAGCGCCATATGCGTGGGGGAGGAAGCGGTGCAGGTGTCGTGCCATCCTCCTGAAACCATTAGGAAGGTTGCGCTGTAGGGGTGCTGCACACATCTACCTGCTCCCCCCCCCCCAACGCGTAAGTCTCTTCGTGTGAGCATTAACCAGGTGGCTCCCGGTGTGGGAGTCATGAGACCCGTCCGTCTGTGATTCCTCTCTGCCCTCCTACTCACCGCTATATGACGACACCTGGGTGGTGAAAGTTGATTTGGACACGCAGGTATTATACGTTAACCGCAGATGGGGGGGAGAGTGCGGATGGGGTGGGGAAAACGCAACGGGCATCAAATATGTCAACTGGGTAGCGTTCGGGCTAAGGTTGTCTAAAATAATTATGCGTAACTGCACTTTGGCGATTTACACTGAGGTGCGCTTTAGACTGAATTCGTGACGTGGTTAAATCTTCCCTCATCGTTGCATAGTCACCTCATGCAGGCTTCCACAAGCGAGCGTTTTGCATCTTTTGGTCAATTAACAGCGCCACATACCACCACGATCATTAAGTTTTGGCAAGGAGGTTACCTGGAGTTGACTGGTCCGAGTGTGGGCACGGGAGAGATGAAGTCGAGCTAACACTTCATACAGTAGCTGGCCTATCTCATGAAGTGTTAACATAAATTCCAAAATATGCTTTAGAGAGAAGAGGGTTTCGTAGGTGGACTTCTAACAGCGTCAACCGTGCAGTATAACTCCAGGATATTTCAGTTATAACAGGATGCCTGATTTTTAAAGAGCTTCTTTCCGGCCGCGTGCAAAAACTACACTGAAAAAAAATTCCTCTGTATAATATAACTTTTTGACATCGATGTTGGATGTCCTTATAAATTTAACTATATGTTATAGAACATATGCATGAAAATATTCCTTATTGTACTTTTCAGTAGTAAATTAAGTCTTATTCAAAGTTTGACTTGGAAAAGTGCACCCCTCACTTTTTCAATACTCTTTCAACTCTTGAATAATTTAAACCCGACCAGCGGATTTGCTTGCGTTTAGTGTTTTGAAACTGCATGGTATATACTTTCGATGCAAGTAAAACCATAAAATCCTCTATGTTATTAAGAAGACGTCATATAGGGCTCATACAACTTTGCCATCGATGGGGACTATGCTCTAGAGTTCATGAGCACTATTTGTAAAAGGGACAGATAAGCTGCTGTATAAGTGGCCATTTGACGTTTGTAAAAGACCTCGCAATTAGCCACCTTCCATAAACTGCAAGATACCCTTTCTTCTAGTTTAAACTGCCATAAATTCATACAAATTATGCAGTCGTGTTTGTACTGTGTGTAGTTTTTGAGGGACCTCATTTAAAAGGCGGCATTCTGGCGTGGCTGAAACAATGCTGCACGCTAAGCAGCATTGCAACCTCGCGTAAATAATGCTCCAAAGTAAAAAAATCATTTTGGAATTTTTATAAACATTTCATAAAATAGACATTCTTCAACCTACAAACGAGTTACGTTCCAAAAGTCCGTTCGTAAGTCGTTGTTCAACAACCTTTTACGTCGCACTATTCTATATTCAAATTTACATTCGTAATTAAGTATGATAACGTTCAATACACTTGTTTTCTTATTCCAAAACTTATTAATAATGCAGTAATACTAACCTCCTCTTCTTAATCTGATATTTCGTAATTTGAAAGGCCTTAGGTAGGGGCGTGCATGTACTGTACTATTACTATACTCCTAGCTCGAATACAGTGCAAAATCGGCGAGAAATACGCCAGAAATGACCATTCTAATCTCTATTTCTTCTATTTACGCTTGATCGGCATTAGGCATCAGCAAAAGGACGTTAGTCAGGGCTTCAGATCAAAATGCATCGACTGCAATTTGGCCTGCAGACAAGGTCGATTGTTTAGTGCTCGATCGAAAATTTTTCAGCGCAAATGTGTTCTCCTTACCCTACATTTCAAGGTTAATGAGAATGGCAGTTTATTTAATGTCAAACTATGTAGGATGCCCTCGTAAAAGTTCAAAGTTTACCGCCACTATAGAAGATGCTCTTGGGGCTTCTAACGAGTTTATACGATTTTTATATCGAAGATAATGATGCCTCTCTTGCTGCTTCTGCTGCTGCTGCTGCTGCTACTGATGATGATAATGATGATGACGATGATGATGATGATGACGATGATGATGATGGTGGTGGTGGTGGTGGTGGTGGTGCTGCTGATGATGATGATGATGTTTATGATTATGATGAAATATGATGCAGCTGCTAATATTTGGGCTGATTGTGGTGATGGTGATAAGGATGATGACGAGGAGGGCGACTATTATTACGACGAGGATGATGGTGCGCCCGGAAGAGTTTTGAGCGTTGCATTTTTAGCCTTCAAGTGCCTATAACTTCGCTGAAAATTTCGCTATTCTGATGACAACTACCCATTTTAAAGAGGTTGAATAGACCCTACCTATTTTTGACGCTGGTCCTAGAGAAGTGTTTGATTAGGGATGCCGTTCAAGGCAAATTCGGGGGTCTAAATCATCCATTTTTATTTTCCTCCTCGTACTTGATAGACTATTATTTTCTACTAACAAAGATGACTGGGTTTGAAGTTTACTCAATTTTTCCTTTGTAGGTCACAGGCAAATTTTGTCGACTTTATTCTGATAGACGTTAAGCTCAATAGCCGACATAGCTAGTCTGGAATTGATAAAATCAAAGTAGTCATTCAAGTTTTCCAGTCTCAATTGCTGAGTGCAATTCGTCTAGGTAAGTGGTGTGCTTATTCTTGGCACTTGCTATCGGCTTTTAGTACCTTGTTGACTACACCGCACGCGCAAAGTCCCGCGTCATAGAGGTAGTTATACTCCACTCAGCCTCCCAAATGACCCAGCAACTGACCGGTCGCGGGGGGGGGAGAGGGTGGTGAGGTGACAGTGACATACAGACGACAGGCCGTTCCCTGACGTCACCTGCAACGTCGATCGTCCAATGCTGCGGAGGAACCCGAAGATGGAAGGAGGGGTACCTGTCATATTGGCATCAGTCATTTGCATAATCGTGTGTCAACCAGCATAACCGTCCCCTCCGCGTGTCCCCTTACCGTCCATTGCGTTGGGTCAGTTAGTGTGTTGGGAAAGGTGGAGCCGGGACACCATCCTCTCTCCCCCCACCTCCCAAATACGCTTATTGAGGCCATTTTGACTTACCTCGCCCTCATTCATAACCCAAGGATGGGTTAACCAGAAGTCCACTCTAAGACTTCGAATGAGCAGTCGGTTAAGTTGAACTATTGATGACCTATTTTAAAAACAAAAACATCCAATATGATGATTATGTGGGAACAGAGCAAGAATGTGCGGGATTACCTCGCTAAATGGGTACAGGGTTAGTACAACGTTTTGAGGGTGATTCTCTGAACATCATCATAGACTTATCGATTCACGAATGAGGTAAATATCTTATTTTTTTCTTAATGCAAATTTGGGTTAGCATCGCACGGATGCGTTGTCCAAACGAGTGAATTATGCTTCATGTGGGTTGGACGGCCAGCAGGACTGTGACTTACGATCTCGCCAGTCATTGTATGCACGTTCACCTTGAATCGTCTTATTTTGGCCCTTTAAACATGATGAGCCTATTAAGAGACAACGGAAAAGAAGCTGTGTAAGACTGCTTTGCTACAGTTCGATTGAAACACAAGTCACTACTTACATCATAGAGTACTGATTATCCTCGTGCAAATCGATTGACGAGGCATCACCTATAATACCTCTTTGCTTTTGCTCCGAACGTGGTGTTGGCACCGACAGCATTTGACAGTTGCGAGAACCACCTCCAGAATGTTGGAAGTCAAGTGCATTTACCAGCATCTTTTGAGGCATATATTTTAACCCCCTCCCCACGAAGCAGTAAAAAGTGCCTCCCTAAATACGGCTGCTAAGGCATCACAGGCAACTGCCAAACACCGCTCTCCTTCATGACCGTCGGAGTGACTTGTGTACCACAGACTTAATTGAGACTTCAGTACATGCAAACAGGCTCAAAGACTCAAAGAAGTACAGTGCCAACTGAGAAAAAGCTGATTATTTTTGCACATGTCCCATCCTCACAAGTGACGACATTGATTTCAGCATCTGGAGATTTGCCCTTGAAATCGCCCATAACGAAGCAGGTCTATGCCAAACCTAATGCTCTCTCTCTCTCTCTTCACGAGTTCACCAGACCCCGGTGTCTATACGAAGTGGGCTTGGAGGCCGTGGTCGACATAGGTTATCTTCTCATCTCTGCGTGTCGCACATACAGCCTGATCCCTAACTCCACCCACTCAGGCTTCATTTAGTATGATTTGGAGATCACAAATCACAGTCCCAGTTCCCAGGTCTGAACTGAACCAAGTTATCCCGCCGTTTGTGAACCTACCAATCCATGGTTTTGGCACGTCGTGGTGGTTTAACAGCGCTTTGGATTGTTCCTAGTGGAAAGACAAGTACTGGCTCCCTTTCCCATTCACCATCGGTTTGACCGAGTCGAGCCAACTGGTAGTGCAAGTGTGCACGTGAGATGAGTCGCCGTCTATGGCCTACCAGTATAGAAGGAGTTATTGCAGTCTAACCGTCGTTCCATCGGAAGACCGAGCTACCCCGTTCACCCAGAACACACCTCAGCGCACACCTCATACTCACACCTTTCGTCTAGCGGTTTTCGCCTCGAGCTTTGTGCGACCGCGAGTGAAATGGGCACAATGGCTGACGTGACGTAAAATCTCTGTCCGATGCGGGCAAAGTAGACACAAAGCCTTACAACTAACACGGTTGACGAGCCAACATCGTCCCTTGTTTAGGATCTTACACAACAGTGATGCAACCGCATTGGGGGACAGCTAGCATAACCACCAGTGATAGAATGGCTCACGCAGATAAATAATAAAAAAACGAGGTTGGCAAACTTCACTTTCGCTTAGAACAGCCTGCAATCTTCGTCTTCAAAACCTGGCAATCTCACCCAGTAACGAAAGTACTGGAAAATTGCTTTTAAGCTTGATTCTAATTATAGTTCCAGAGCAGTTCGAGTGGTTTCACGGTTTCCCTATTGGACCAACATGGAAAGGCAACTGTCATCTCAGGTGCTAACTTCAATTTCTTTCATAATCCTTTGGCCTAGTGTTTGGTCATGTATTGTATAAAGTTGCTTTTTATTCGGCGGATAGGTATAGTGATCGAGTTCGTGGTTTGCCTTGTGGAAAACATTATGTTTGCTGGTGGTTAGTCACGCTAACGAACTCAAGACGTTGCAGTCTAAACGTCGTTACACCGGAAAACCGAGCTATCCCATTAAGGCAGAACACACATGCGCACGCGTCATTCTCACATCTGTCCAGCAGTTTGCGCCTTGTTAGAGCGATTGGTTTTCATTACTGGCTAGACTGCTTTCCAATCCAGCCCTCCTTTGATTTCTCTTCGATTTTCAGCAGCAGCAACATGGCAACCAGAAGGAGGTGGCTTCGGTCTCACCACCCTCGCCCAGTGGATAGGGCTGACCAGGCAGCAAGTTACTACCTCTGCTTCCGCTCTTAGTTCTGGCTCGATCAACCGGAAATATCTGGTTGATTCGGTTTAACCACCGCTCCTTCCCCCCACACGCATCAGGCCCTCGTCCCAAGTCCTGCTTGCAGTCAACTGTCTGCTCGAATGACACTCGCACCAGAGAGTCTTGTTCATTGCCCTTTCCCCTGTTTCCTCCAACCCCACCCCACCCCCTCCCCTCAACCCTGCTGGCTGTCTCGAGGCCTTCTTCAGAAACTCGAGGTGGCAGGACTCCAGGGACCACGTCAACGAGACGGATGACTTCTTCCAGTCTCCTCCCTGCACTATGTTCGGCGAATGTCTGACTGCGTGTGGCCAAATCGGGTTGACGTGAATTTCATTCAATATATACATATATATATGCATGTTGGCGGTGGGGAGACGGGTGAAAGCGTCTTTGAAAAGAGTCAAAAAGAGGTCTGGTGGGAAAGATTAGGCTCAGAGGAATATGTCGGATTCACAAAATGTATCCTTATCCAGATTAAGGCGTGCCTTGAATGTCTGCGGAGGGAGGGATAAGTATATTTTCTCAGCACAAAGTACAGGATAATTTCAAACAATATGGCCGAATCAGTACTGTAGTGAGAAATGGAACAAACTGTGCTCTGTCCGACTGGAGGGGCAAAGTGTGGGGTTCATGTCCCTGCTGCACTATAGGTGATAGTTAAACACTCTCTCTATATATATATATAGATATATATATATATATATATATATATATATATATATATATATATATATATATATGATAGAGGAAACCGGACAAAGACAAGGGAGACCGGAATGGCCATTTCGGCTTTATTAGCCATCATCAGCCAATATACCCAATCCCAAAGTGTGGCACACCTGGGATTCGAACCCGCGACCTTTGGTATTTGAGTCGAACGTTTCTACCATTGAGCCACGGGCTCGTTGCTTTGTCGGTTGCGATCGGGAATATGATGAAAGTGTGCGGCTCACCGATTCGCTTAAGGAACATGTATGTTCCGTTGTGCCCTGGAGCTCAGACTAGAGCGCCCTCGCAGGCGGTCGCATAGCGACGTGTAGCATATGTTGATAGATGTGGAACCGACAAAGACAAGGGAGACCGGAATGGCCATTTCTGGCTTATTAGCCGTCATCAGCCAGTCATACCCAATCCCAAGTGTGGTACACCTGGGATTCGAACCCGCGACCTTTGGTATTTGAGTCGAACGCTTCTACCATTGAGCCACGGGCTCGTTGTTTTTGTCGGTTGCGATCGGGAATATGATGAAAGTGTGCGGCTCACCGATCTCGCTTAGGAACATGTATGTTCCTGTTGTGCCCTGGAGCTCACATTAGAGCCTCGCAGGCTGCTCGCATAGCGACGTGTAGCATATGATAGAGTGGAACCGACAAAGACAAGGGAGACCGGAATGGCCATTTCTGGCTTTAGGAACATTTATGTTCCGTTGTGCCCTGGAACTCAGACTAGAGCCCTCACAGGCGGTCGCATAGCGACGTGTAGCATATGTTGATAATGGGGAACCGACAAAGACAAGGGAGACCGGAATGGCCATTTCTGGCTTATTAGCCGTCATCAGCCAGTCATACCCAATCCCAAGGGTGGCACACCTGGGATTCGAACCCGCGACCTTTGGTATTTGAGTCGAACGCTCTACCATTGAGCCACGGGCTCGTTGCTTTGTCGGTTGTGATCGGGAATATGATGATAGTGCGTGGCTCACCGATTCGCTTTTAGAACATTTATGTGCCGTTGTAGCCCTGAACTCAGATCCCTCACAGTGGTCGCAGCGACGTAGCATATGCTGATAATGGGAACCGACAAAGACAAGGGAGACCGGAATGGCCATTTCTGGCTTATTAGCCGTCATCAGCCAGTCATACCCAATCCCAAATGTGGCACACCTGGCTAATAAGCCAGAAATGGCCATTCCGGTCTCCCCTTGTCTTTTCGGTTCCCGATTATCAACATATGCTACGATCGCTATAGCGACCGACTGTGGGGACTATATGATCTGAGTTCCAGGGCAAACGGACATAAATGTTGCCTAAAGCAGATCGGTGAGCCACGCTATCATCATATACGATCATCAACCGAGTCAGACGATACTCAATGGAGAACGTTCGACTCAAATACCAAAGGTCGCGGGGACTGAATCCCAGGTTATTCTTGGGATGAACGACTGGTATGACGGCTATACGCCAAGATATGGCCATTCCGGTCTCCCTTGTCTTTGTCGGTTCCCATTATCAACATATGCTACGTCGCTTCGTAGACAGCCTGCGAGAATGCAGCTGAGTGCATACGCGAACATAATGTTCCTAAGCAGATCGGTGAGCCACGCACTATCATCATATTCCCGATCACAACCGACAAAAGCAACGAGCCCGTGGCTCAATGGTAGAAACATTCGACTCAAATACCAAAAGGTCGCGGGTTCGAATCCCCAGGTGTGCCACACTTGGGATTGGGTATGACTGGCTGATGACGGCTAATAAGCCAGAAATAGCCATTCCGGTCTCCCTTGTCTTTGTCGGTTCCCCATTATCATGGCCATTTCTGGCTTATTAGCCGTCATCAGCCAGTCATACCCAATCCCAAGTGTGGCACACGTGGGATTCGAACCCGCGACCTTTGGTAATTGAGTCGAACGCTCTACCATTGAGCCACGGGCTCGTTGTTTTTGTCGGTTGTGATCGGGAATATGATGATAGTGTGGGGCTCACCGATCTGCTTAAGGAAAATGTATGTTCCATTGTGCCCTGGAGCTCAGACTAGAGCTCTCACAAGCGGTCGCATAGCCACGTTTAGCATATGAGGAAATGGAACCGACAAAGACAAGGGAGACCGGAATGGCCATTTCTGGCTTATTAGCCGTCATCAGCCAGTCATACCCAATCCCAAGTGTGGCACACGTGGGATTCGAACCACGACCTTTGGTAATTGAGTCGAACGCTCTACCATTGAGCCACGGGCTCGTTGTTTTTGTCGGTTGTGATCGGGAATATGATGATAGTGTGGGGCTCACCGATCTGCTTAAGGAAAATGTATGTTCCATTGTGCCCTGGAGCTCAGACTAGAGCTCTCGCAGGCGGTCGCATAGCCACGTTTAGCATATGAGGAAATGGAACCGACAAAGACAAGGGAGACCGGAATGGCCATTTCTGGCTTATTAGCCGTCATCAGCCAGTCATACCCAATCCCAAGTGTGGCACACGTGGGATTCGAACCCGCGACCTTTGGTAATTGAGTCGAACGCTCTACCATTGAGCCACGGGCTCGTTGTTTTTGTCGGTTGTGATCGGGAATATGATGATAGTGTGGGGCTCACCGATCTGCTTAAGGAAAATGTATGTTCCATTGTGCCCTGGAGCTCAGACTAGAGCTCTCACAAGCGGTCGCATAGCCACGTTTAGCATATGAGGAAATGGAACCGACAAAGACAAGGGAGACCGGAATGGCCATTTCTGGCTTATTAGCCGTCATCATCAGTCATACCCAATCCCAAGTGTGGCACACGTGGGATTCGAACCCGCGACCTTTGGTAATTGAGTCGAACGCTCTACCATTGAGCCACGGGCTCGTTGTTTTTGTCGGTTGTGATCGGGAATATGATGATAGTGTGGGGCTCACCGATCTGCTTAAGGAAAATGTATGTTCCATTGTGCCCTGGAGCTCCGACTAGAGCCCTCACAGGTTGTCGCATAGCGACGTGAAGCATATGTTGATAACGTATATGTTGATATGCATATGTTGATATGTAAGACTGGCTGATGACGGCTAATAAGCCAGAAATGACCATTCCGGTCTCCCTTGTCTTTGTTGTTTCCACCTTATCAACATATGCTACACGTCGCTATGCGACCGCCTGTGAGGGCTTTAGTCTGAGCTCCAGGGCACAACGGAACATACATGTTTCTTAAGCAGATCGGTGAGCCAAACACTATCATCATATATATATATATATGGCACATATATTAAACCGTACTTCCGACATAGGTACTAGCTAAATGCCCAGACACTAGTTTTGCCGATGTTTCTAATGCTGCGTGACGCAGCAACGAGGGGTTCGGCTCCTCAGTGGGTCTGACCCTAAAAAGTCATGTCCGAATCATCTGACTCCATGTCCTGCACATAATAATTTCAGAAATTATTTCCCTTATTATTCTCTTGAGTCCATATACCAGAAACCGCATAGAGAACGCTGGGGGACCCACTGAGGAGCCGAACCCCTCGTTGCTGCGTCACGCATCAGCAGAAACATCGGCAAAACACGTGTCTGGGCTTTTAGCTAGTACCGAATCCGCAACCTTTCGGTTATAGGAACAACGCCCTAATCATTGACCCGCATAATTATTTTTCTGTCTGTTATGATCGGGTATATTAATAATGGTACCTGAGGGCTCACCTATCACGTTACGAAACCCACTCGTCCCGCTTTGCCTTGTGACTCACTCTCGAGCCCCGCCTGCAGCCGCACTGCGGGTAGCAGTTTAGGTAGTAAACCATTACCGACGGGTCGTCGGTTCGAGTTTCAGGAGTTAGAACACCTGGTGTTTGGTATTACCGGCTGATAATGGCTAATAAGCCGGAAATGGCCATTCCATTCTCCTTCTTCTTTGTCTGCAATGTATTACTGCCTATCATATACTAGCCGCTGTGCGACTGTTGGTGGGTCTCGAGAGCAAGCCTCATGTTGCAATGGGACAAGTGTGTTCCGTAACGCGATAAGTGACCGCTTAAATATCCCTGTTAAGATAAATATATATCCTGGCTTTGCATGAGACAGTAAGTGTCCCAAAATTTGGCATCACGAAGTTCTTATCGCATAAGGTTTTATATGATGTAAATTAATTGGAATGGTTAAAACATGGTTAGCACAAAAGTAAAGTGCCATTCATGCCGTGTTGGTACTGACTAAATCTAAAGAGAGATAGTACATTTATTTCGCTTTATAATTTCCACCTAATGTTTTTTTGTGTTGTTTCTATTCAAACTTCCAGCGTCTGCTTCACTAACGGTATCCCATTCATAGAGAGCAGCTTCTTTTAACTGGTCCTTCCATTGTAAGTTCAGTCGTCATAAGATACAAATTAGGATACCTATTTCCATATAATCTCAACTGGTTTTACAGTTAGGCCCCGAGTTTACCCGGTCATTGTGCTAGCTTGTTTACATCTGGACCGTATGGAAATTACAAGCATTGTGTTGACACACCCCATGTTCACCATTGTGCCAGCCCATATAATGTCTGAACGTGCGACTGAACATTCTGTTTCTCTTTTAAAATAGCCTCTAACGTCTCGTATTAAGGAACTTACTTTCATGAGTTTCTGTCAAGTCATTGAAAGAGAGTGAACCAGTGATTGCTAATATTGATATTCTATTGCGACCGATGGTATAATTTAATGACTGGAGCCGACTATTTTCTTGTTTAAGTAGTTATTTCCCCCCATGTAACCATTTTCAAAAAAACAGAAACTGTTCCTGGGCAAGCTAAAAAGGATTCCTAAACGCAACTGACACGATAATTGTGTCATTCGAAGTTATTTCTGCCTTCATTTTGCTTCCCCTAAACGTTGCGAGTGGCTTGTCAAAGAAGACGTGCAACACGCACTCAACCTAAATAATTATTCAGACTATTTACGAAACGCGTGGTTGTAGGCCACGCCAAGTCTTTGTTAGCCTAATTTTTCCGGGTCTGAGGACACTGAATCACCTTCAAGGATTTCATGTTCAGCCCCACTTTCTGCTACTAACCCGCTGTTCTGGCGTTTTGCTGACTTCTTCCTGTCAACACTAACAACGCATGCCCCTGGTGTTGGTGCCCGTTGGCGCAGTGCCACAAGTAGCATTGCGGGGGGAGGGGTAACCATAAGCCAGTCCAACTGCAAAGCTTCAGAATATAACTTTGCTGGCTTATCGTAGTTGCGCGAACCCACCAGTACTGTTAAGGGGGACTGCCGATAAACCAGGCGGTTCGCATTACAGAGGATGCTGAAGTCCATGGGACCGTCTTTGCTGCTTGCCCACATTGCAGGATTCTGAGGTGAAGCCCATTGCCTCTTGCTTTAATTAACCCCATTTGAGAGCCACGTGTCCCAGTATTGAAGGAACAAAAGTCGGTACTCCTACTGCCGCTATTCCACGTCAACAGCCATGTAGTGTCGAGTAAACTAATTAGTTGATATGATATACGCGGCGCTGGTCTCCCCTCTCCATGTATGCGCGCCTGCCTGTGGCGGCGGCGGCGGCGTTGAGAGACTATGGTTGGTGAAATTAGCTAATTCCCCTCTCACCCCTCCCACCCCACCCCCTTCCCCCGCGTTCTGACGATTGATAACTGGGGCGAGGGTGGCTGTCGTGTAGCTGACCCATCTTAATGATAGGTTGGACGAAATTCCCACGAAGACGACGACGAAGCACCGAACTTAATGTGGGCCTAAGGAGAACGCCTGGTGTGGGACGCGGGCAGAAGAAACAACCGTACGGCGCAAACCGCAACTTCGCGAGCACGAGCAAGTGCTGCAGTTGGCCGCCTATTGAGGACGAAACCGATAAGACAGGAGCTTACGAAAGATAATTAGTTTCTGTGTGCCAGTACGCGTGCCGGCGATATTCTCCTCCCGTGGATGCCTCCCCCCCCACTATTCGTCACACGGCCACGCGGCCGACCGCAATAAAGCAACAGATGATCCACACGCGCCTGCCCTCTTCCCCCCTCTATCAAAGAACTCGACGCATGGTGAGCAGAAGGAAACTGGAGGACCATGCGCATGTCTGCGTTTGCCTTGACTCTTCTTGGTAGCATCTAGACAAAACTGCTGTCAGTGCGATGGCTGAAGAGAGCGGGACAACGTACGCTGGCCACCAGGACAACCACTAAATGGTGAGGACCGATAGCTCATTTACATGGTAATTGCCTTCATCCTTACCCTCAACGCCTCTGGGTCTCTAGAATCAAAGCGCGACTGAAGGAGTTGGTGACGCGCTATAGGAAGGGTGGTGGTGGGGGAGAGGGTGATAACGTGTGAAAGATTGGTCAGGCGTGAAATTAAACGACATCCGTGGCTGTGCTCTCTCTCTCTCTCTCTCTCTCTCTCTCGATCTCTATCTCTCAAGTCTTCAAGTGAGGTGAATCGCCGAAAGCGAGGTTTGCTACCAATAACCACTATTTAGACTGACTGGTTTACATGTCACCATCGTATGAAAGTACTGCATCTTTAAGGTGGGCTTTTGAATTTGAGCTGCAAATTTTTCTTCTCCATTCACATGTAAATTTGTATGTATGTGCATTAGCTGGCCCATTTTTCCCATTAGATACTGCTATTTAGCATTCATTTTTATATTATGTTAAGAAGGTCATTTGCAAACGACGCCTGCAGCGTTTTGAAGAAAATCTGGCATAATTTCGTA
This sequence comes from Schistocephalus solidus, assembly GCA_017591395.1. Lineage (NCBI taxonomy): Eukaryota > Metazoa > Platyhelminthes > Cestoda > Diphyllobothriidea > Diphyllobothriidae > Schistocephalus > Schistocephalus solidus. The sequence goes on along the minus strand of WEDG01003591.1, from coordinate 45,002 downwards.
ACGCATTCACGGACCAACGTTCATGATGCCGAGAGTCGTAGCTTTCGGTTATTATCTATCTTCTCTTTTCTTCTGGGGCTTTCTTTTTTGTACAAATTTTATCCACAATGAATGGAGGTACATTTCTGAAAATTTTGAAATGATACTTTACAAATAAAGCGTATCGCTCTCTCTCTTTTTCTCTCTAAGAACATTGCTTTCAACCGGGAAATAGTCTACCGTTTGAAGGTGACTTTTGCACACCTGACAGTCTGACCGTCGATTTCCACGCGGTCTATCGCGTTCCACAACATGGTGTTGCAGAGATGGTGACTTGCATGTGGGTTAGCTTTAAGTGATTATAGACTTGCGCTGCAGCTACCACACTCTCTCTCTCTTCCCTCAACCATCTGTGCCCGGTGTCAAGACCAATTCAAGATGATGGGAGGTGGATCTCAGGCTACGGCCTCTTCGCCATGTCGTATAACGATAAGAAACCGCAGTTAGTTCCAACAATCGCAGATAGTTATGGGAATTAATTTGCAGCATATCAACCCTTCTGCTTGCTCTAATTTAGCAAGCAATGAGAAAAAGTTTAGGCTCCAAAATCGCAGCTGACAGTTTTGGCATTTTCAGTAAAGATAGGTATGGGAGGGATTACATTTTTCACGTCAGTACTCAGCTTGGTTCCGTTGCATTCAACCTGCCTGATATACGACCCCATCAAATGAATAATATCGATTTCAGACTGTACTTTTAGGTGATGCCCGAAAATGTATACCAGCTATTCTATCGCAATCCTCCCTCCCGCGGGGAAGACACCGAATGACTCCTAAACTGTGGTCATAGAACCTTACTTGTGAGAGATCTTAATGCAGCTTCCGTTTACGGAGACAATCTGCTGGTCAGCAGACGGTACGTTGAGTTGAAAGTCAAATTTGTCAAACTACAAAATATACCACTTACAATTTGCAAATTTTCAGTTTGTGCTTTCTAATTTCTTCCATAATTCAAATACATATCGCTACCTCACGAATTCTCTGGAAAGTAGAACTAGGGTATCTGGAAAAAGATATATAGCAAAACTACTATCCCCATGGTCTACGTGAACACAAATAGCCATGACCTTATGTAGTGTACAGTAGATTGCCTAACTCATGAAATGTCATCCTCGAAGTTTGAAGTTGGTAGTAGGCACACATTTGAGGTCGTTAATTTTGTTTGTTGTACTGATTTAAGGCGCAAAAAGCTGTTTACTAAAGAAGAGTTCATTTCAGCTCTGTAAGCAGGATGACGATTGTATTCGTCGTACACTAAAAAAGTAACATTATATGCCCATTAAGACCATTCACAGGGGATATCTGCCGATTTTCTCTATGAAGATACTCAGGAAAACGATACAGGAATTTTAAGTGCACTAGACATATGCCTAAATCAAGCCGTTTTTAGTATGAAACGTATTAAAGAATTGGAGAACAAAAACAAAGGAACCCAAAAACCATTTCTTTGTCTGATACTCACCAGAATTTTTTTACATATTCTTCCTTGTATCACAGCTTCTTGCACCAGGCCCTTTAGAAAGGTGGTATTAACCAGCTTTGACACAAGGAAGGCCGTTTGTGCTCCTGTACAATAACCATGCGTGGCATACAGTTATGCCCTATCTCATGAAATCTCATGGATTTCACAAGAAAGAGCCTCTTACGCGAAATCAGCCAACGAGGGCTTTCATTATGCGACGGTACGGTCTGAGAACAATCTCATGAAATATTTACGAGTTTCTGATATGTGTTTTCAATTAGGAAGGATTACTTAAGTGGGCTTGTCATATTTATTTTCTTGTAATCTTAAGATATGTCAGACACAACAGAAGACGGGTTTCAAATGCGCTTCTCTTCAGCTGTCTGGTATACCCACACATGGTAAATGTTATTACTTACTTAATATGAATTTTTCCATTTATATTCGATGCCCTTATAAATTAAAATATATTTTGTAGAAAATAATAATTTTAGTCCGATTTGCCGTTTAATTTGCGTTACGGGTTTAAAGTCAAGAAGCTGTATACTTTCCATACATTCATCGATGTCATTATGATGGTACTTCGTAGGGCTCATTAAATTTGGTGATAGATATGGGCTTTGATATATAGGTCATAGCATCATAAATAAACGAACAAATACGATGCTCTTAAATGGACATTTTCGGTCTTAAAACTGTTATAATTGCAAACCATATGAAAGCCGAAATATACACTTTCTGTGAGTATAAAATTCCAGGAAAGCCTAACCTACAACCATATAAATACAACAAGATATACATTTCTACATTTTTTATAAGAGAACTTCCACAAGACCTCGATATCACATCGTCCGCATAAACAGAAGCAATGAAAACGGACAACTCTGTTATAACCATGGGTACGTCTCCCTCCTGAACACCCCAAACTAAGTTCTACTCAGGCAGTTGAACACATACATCTGAATCAGGGAATCCTTCCAGAAACATAGCGCTGATCCCAGAAACTTTATGATCACAAATAGACGGATCAGTCTCGGGAGTATTTTTGGTGACTAATGGGTGAAGAAGGAGTGTGTACTCATGCCCTGATTTTTGGTACCACACTGATGGATGCATAACGGAGGTGGTGGTCTGGAAACAACACCCTCTGTAATCGTCGCGGTATCCTCCTCAACATGAAACGGAGGCTGTATAGACTTTTCGTCCTAACTATGCTCCTCTACGGAGCGGTAACATGGACAGCTTACGAAGTCAAGAAGAAAATCTAAACCCCTTTCACGTTAGCTGCCTCTGGGGCATGCTGAAGATGAAGTCGAGGAGGCAGATACCAGACACCGAGGTGCTGGAATAAAATTAACACCGCATCATGCTAAAGCATGTGCAACTGCGATGCAACGGCCATGCTGTGAGGATGGATGGCGAGCGCCTATCCAACCGGTGGTTCTACGACGACCTCGCCACGGGTACTCTCCGACAACAAAAGCGTCGATATAAGAAGATCCCATTCAAGCATGAAACCTAGTCAGGATACCTGGAAGGACCTAGTTCACGATCGACAGGCGTGGCTCATTGTCATTTTTACTGAAGTGGCCATCTTCGAAGTCAACGGAATGACGGCAATCAAGTCGAAAAGAGAGGCTCACAAGACTGAAGCACCGCTCATAAATTTCGCAAGCATTCAACAACTGACATCGTGCAAATATTGTTAAAGGCCATTCAGGGCACTCATTGACCTCACTGTGGACTCACTGCTATGCCAACGCGATCAACCCACTCACATCACAAGTCAGAAACATCAGCACCATCACTGAGACTCAATGCCCTGCCGGGGCAAATTGGCCGCCCAATCCCTAGTGCAGACACGGCTTCTGCCTTTTCTAATTCCGACAGCAACTTCGAATTACACATCGGCTTTGTAGGTCACCTGCGAATTTCTTGCGCTGAGGCTAAGGAATTAGCGCTTGGAATCCCGGCGTACATATGTCACTTCCGTTTTTCCTACGTTAAAAGCCGTGGTTTGGAAGGTTGCCAACTGACGGGATAACTCGAAGCACGTGGTCAATCCAGTGTGTGCTTGTGTGGACTGTCCGACTGGCAAACTGAGGGTCAGGCTGCAATGGTTCCATTGACCATCACACAAACCTACGTTAACAATTCTGCCGTCAGAGGTGGTGACGTGCATCTCTACCCACAAGATTTAAACCCATCTACGGTGTCTAATATGCGAGTTCGTTTGTAAGGCCGCAGTCTTGCACAGCATACGCCGAAATCGCTTCTTCCTCATCCACCCTGATAGAATTTGTGGCTCTTGACGAAAAACCCCCAAATTTCATCCCTGCTGACAGACAACACACTGTTATAACCACACAGTGTGAAAAGAGCAAATTCATGCTAGAATGTCGATATTTCTACCTGTAGAAAAAAATGTTTTTTTCGTTATGCATCGAATTTCCGTGTCTGTAACAGACATAGATATAAAAATACACCAATACACAGCTGGCAATCTGTGCTAACAAAGATAAGCGACACTTAATATCTATTTCTAGCTGGGAATGATCAGTAAATCAGAGACAGTCATTCCACTTTTTGCCATTTTCGTCGAGAATTTTTTCTAAACTAATGGAAAAATGAAATGAAAGATGTCGATTGGTCCGTAGGAATGATTCTCATGTCGAAAACCGCACCTTTGCAGCTTCCCAAAGGTTTAAGTTTTTCTCGAAACTGTCAAGCTATACTTTCAGCTAAGGAAATATTACAGTCATTAAATGATTGCATGCAATGTTAACAGAAATTCAAAAATACGTTTTCGATTATGAAGGTTGTAATATCGATGATTGCGTGACATAATCCCATTATATTTCAGACGCACCAGGATTCCGAATTTCGAATGCACTTCTTTTCGGACGTTTTAATAAACTACACTCGGTAAAAAATGACCAACCTAGCAGTATGCATTTTTTAGATTGATTTTCTCTGCCCTTATATATTCAAATATACTTTATATCAAAGATGGTCAAAAATTTCCCGTTTTTACTCTTTTGATAGCCAACCATGTCCTCTTCAAATGTTACGCTTGATAAAAGACTATATTTCGGTTTTAAAAAATGTTAACTGTGGGATTTTTCAGACCGTAAACTGTCCATACAAATAACAGTGTCGGTTCATTAAGGCTCCTCATGAAGTATACAATATAGCTCACATCTATGGAAAATTATATGAGCACTACATGGTACCTTCTTAACGACGTAGAGGAATGCACGTTATTATGTACACAGAAAGCATGGAGCTTGTAGAATAAGTAGCCTACACGCAAACGCAAAGGCAAATCAGACTCAAAATTATCAAGGGATTGGGAAACTCTTTTAAACCCCTCCGTTGAGTGCCTACTTAGACAAAAACTTGATTTTCTATCGAGGGAGTACAATAAATAATATTTTTGCCCAGCTTTTCTGTAAAACATGTTGGAATTTTCAAAAGCATTAGAAATAAATGGAAAAAATGCACGCTGCATAGGTATTCATTATGTACCGTGTGTGATTTCTGCAAACGTCCAAACTGAAGCAAAGTCAAAAGGTAACATCGTGTCTTGTCTGAAAAATCATGGGAGTAGACCCCACGATTATTAGTATTACCATCCTGCTTAGATAATCCTTCTTTATCGAAGATGCGTTTCAGAACTTGGGTTAATATTTCGTGAGATGGTTCACTGAATGTAGCCTGATCTGGTCCTGATAACGCCCACAAATTCTTTACAAACCAGTTTGAAAGCCAGACTTAGTAAGCGCCTACGTGTTTAATATAACACCTTATGAGCAATGGATGTGTTTTTCTCTCAATCCTCGCACAGAATTCGAAATAAAAGTACTACTTAACTAGAAGGCTGGTGTGGAATTCTTTTTTTCGAGTAAACTTACCGTTCTCGAAACGTTGAGCCCCACTTTGAGGATGTACTATCATATTTTTTCTTAGTTCTCAGTCTCGTTTATAGTTCGGTACACTAGGGATTCATATGCCATGTCTCTGAACGCCGTATTCTTTTATATTTTTAAGAATTTGTTTGTTTTGTGGTCATTTACAAGGTAATAACCTCATGTATCTCAACAGGCGTCCTTCAATTTTCCTTCCCTTTCGCTCATTTCCAAGTCAAACCTTGCTCAAGTGTTAATATTACGACTAGCGTTCGGCTTAAGGTCAGAGTTTAGAGGTCATTGGTTAGGGTTAGATGTTAAGCCTAGGGGTTGGGTTCTCAACGTCCTCAATTTTAATCATATTGTCAGTCATGGTCATCGCGACAGTCACATTCAACGATGTATTCTGCTACCACCGGTTTCCTATTACAGGAATCCTTACCTTATGCTTTTTTACATAGGGCCATACACCCGATCGCCATCCATCAACTTTTCCTAAACACCTCTCCACCATATTTTAACTAATTCCAATCTCTAACATTAAACGCAAAGTGTTCAAAAAGTATCGAAACAATTGTTCAACACCAAATATGCAATTGCAACAGGCTAAGATATTCCCATCAATATTAAAAACGACGACAAACCATGGAACTCATTAGTACATAGTTGAATACACGAACTTTGTAAGAACCGCAATTAGCCTTTCAAATGTATTCTTGAAAAAAACATAATTGTTGCAGTTATCGGACAAAAAGATTACCTGCACTGCACTTCGTCCGCTGTCGTTATGACCAAAGGCATGCTTAATAGTATAGTGGTTGATTTTAAGGATGTTAATTTAAAGGTTATTTTGAGTTAAAATTCTAGGTACCCATCTGGGTTCGAGGTATGTGAGACTGGTGATTTCGAATACACCAGAAACGAATTTTCCAGTTTTTTTAGACAGAAAGATATTACCTCGAAGACAAGGGAGAATAGAATGGTCATGTCTGGCCTATTAGCCGTCATCAGCCAGCCATACTCAACCCCAGGTTTTGCAACACCCGAAGATCGAACCCGCGACCTGTTAGTTAAACAAGACTGAGTCCCATAACCGATCGGTGAGCGCCCATCCAAGATTGTTAATATTTCAGATGGACATCGACAGGACACCGAGCCCGTGGTGAAGTTATTGGAGCGATTGACGGGTTGACGGGTCTGATCTTCAGGTGTCCCAACACCTGGGGTTGAATATGACCGCCTGATAACGGTTAATAATCCGGAAATGGCTATTGCAGTCTCCCTGGTCTTTTTCGATAGCCTCTTTCTGTCTTTAATATACTTGCCGCTGAGCGGCTGCTGGAAGGGTTCGAGAACGAGCTCCAAGGCTCAACGGGGTGAGTGATACTCTGTGAACAATGAGCACATGTGTAGTATGAAGGTTTTCCATTGATCTTCGAGGCTCTTACAAATTAAGATTTTATAGAAAACATGATGAAAATCAACTTCCTTGTACTCGTTTGATGGCAAGTTATGCCTTCGTCCATGCTTTTTACTTGAAGAAAGGATGTCCTCCGGTTTTGCGAACTTTTTCAGTTACCGAAGGCTGTATAAATGGAGGCAGGAAATGACGGCATATACCAGGCCAGTTGCTGTAAAGCTGACACCTATGTCACATTGGAAGAGGATAGTCCTGAACTAGCAGGCAGCGAAAAAGCTCTTTAGTCTGAATCCTTTAATATTGTAAAAGTTCACCCGTCTGGAAATGCCATTGACGAGCACGGTCAATGGTAGGACGGTTCAGCTCAGAGAGTAATTAAACATTGGTTTAAGTCGAAGGCCTTCCAGCCTAGAGTTGGTTCAAGGCTAGCTGACGGTGACCGCTAAACAAGAATTAATCAGTCTCCAGCCTTCTTTATCTTTGGAATAGCATTTTTCTGATACCATTGCAATGTGTGCCTGATCTGCTACCCCCCCCCCCCCTGTCTTTGATACCCGTTTAATTTGTGTTGGGAAAGGATGTTTATGAAGTTGAAATATTCGGTTGATTAACTCATTTACTGACTAAATTTTAGCCGTTTGGGCACTCATTTATATATTTTACTGTTATTAGGAATCAATGTAGTTAATAAAAACGGCCTAAAGATTATGTGCTTTAATAGTAAGGGCGGTATACCATGAGCGCTCTGAGGGATGATGCAACAACTATTTACTCTTCCTCTAAAATGGGAGCCACAACTAGAATATAATAATTACTGAATATTGTGTTGCTGATTCATACTTGGAGAGGTCAGCTCGGCAAATCGGCAGTTACTAAGAGAACAAAAATTTGTGTAGTTTTTCGTAGAATTTGATAAAAATACTTGTCGAATCCTGTTGAGACCTGTCAGTTTTGTGTAATTTCCAGTCATACATTTGTGTGGATTAATGAGCTGCTGTACGTGCTAAAAGTGTGTATTTTGCATCAACCGAGGAAAAGAAACTTCAGGGACTAAATGTTTGCCCTGTCCTTGTTGTACGCCACGCAAACTTACAATTTTTCGTTGTTTGTTTATCTGATATGAAAAAATAGACCATTCGCCGTAATAACAAGCGAATGTTTCACTTGTTCTACCAAATAATCCAATACTGCAGAATTCAATGGCACATTTGAACGCCCATCAGTTTCCGATATGCGTATGTTGGACTGCTGGTGGGATTGTCAAGTATGAGTTTCCCGAGAAAAGTCGAGACCGGTCCTGGGTGACGAGAAAGTGTCAGGGGGACTCCGGAATTACTACGAGAAGTGGACAGGAATGCAGAATACGGCGGGACATGCTGCACTTCCGAAAATTATTTGCTTTAGGGTGATAAACTCGGTCTCACTCCCATATTCGCTCGACAGTTCTTCACCACTTACTAATTTTATCTCAAAGTTATATGCGGAACGGGCATTTTCTGAGTAGGGTCTCGACGGGTAAAGAAAGAACCCAACCGGAAAATAATTAACTTTTATAGTAAACAAAGTCACAAATAACTACCCATGACTCACGGTCGTTTTTGACATCCCGTTTGATAACGTTTCTTGTGTAAGCATAACTGGGTGGGCTAAATAATAACTACAGTTTCCACGATATTTGGTCCCATTTTTATCAGATTTTTCGGTTCGTTACGAAAAAAAAGTAAAAAGTTTAAGTAGTAATGGCCTGCAAAATTTGGACCTTGGCTACAAAATGGTCAGTCGAGTACTTATGCCAGAAATGACTTGTCAAAAATTGAATTTCGAGTTATGTTTTCAGCAACCCAATGACCTGTTATTTTGGGCCAACCTACAGGGATTTAGAAACCGCTCATTTGGGGATGAAATAAATATGATTCATGTCAAAGGTCAGAGTTTTCAGAGGTCTATCTTCTCGCTTACAGGTGCCACAATGGCTTCTGTTTTCTCAGATTACTGTAAAGTTAGAAATTGTAGAGCGAAAAACTGGGCGTGGGAGCTTGACGAACTCTGTTTGATTGTTTCCAAAATCTAGGCTATTCTAGAGGTCACGGGAACGTTCTAATGAACTCAGTTGGGCAACAATTTGGGTTATTATTTATGCCTCATTTGCTCACCCTGGCAGTGCCACCAACTGTGAGGATTCAGACGTTATTACATAAAAGGTGCGTCTTTTCAGGTTGATGTTCAAGTCGATAAATGGACTACTCCTAACCCTGCTTCTGGTGTCCTGTCCGTGCCCAAGGGACGTGCTCTGGATAACATCACGGTCTTTCAGTGTTCTGGTTGGCCGACGCGGCGCCGATCCCCCCCAGGCCGTCTTTTCAGCCGAAAAACCGAACCAATGGGACTGCGCGCTCGCGTGGGCTGGCAAGAATAACTGCGCACTGGTGCGCCAATGTCTATGCTCGCGTATCCTGTCAATGGCCAATCCGTATTGCGAAGCCTCCTATGTCACTCCACCCTGCGGTTAGAGCTACCACCGATGCTCTGACGGGATGATGCGGGGGTGAAGAAGGGTTCGATAAGCTGGGGCAGGCGCAAAAGGGGATAACAGTGAAGGCACGTTCGCATTTCTGAATCCGGGTGGCTTAGGGCGTGACACGGCAGAATTCATCCTCGGATTAGCCTTCTCTCTTCGAGGCCCTTTCGCCGCACGGGTTTGAACGGCGAAAACTAATCACCAGCTAAAGCTGGTAGTCTTACCTCTTATACACGAGCGCGCGGATCTGAGAAGTGCTGCGCAAATCCCGCCCACTGGGGAACACACAGAGTTAAGCGTGTGACCAGTCGCCCCCCTAATCCGAGGTAAGTCCCTTTTCCCTGTGCATGCATGCCTGTGTGTTATATATTAACTTCCATTCATTCATTTACATTCAGTCCCACCGTCATCACCCCAGTTTCTGTTTGTTAACATGTCCTTTCCCTTGGAGCCACCTCAGTGGATTTGGTTGACCCATACTGTCGCTTTAGAAGCAGAATACCGGGGCCCCGAGCACGCGGATGAATACTCTAACGGAAAGTGCAACCGGTTCGTTGCAGCCCTTCGTGGAGGCTGACTTTTCCGCAACTGGCTTGATGCCCGGATGTGGGAACATTAATTACGTCGCAGATGGCGGATGTGCAGGCGGTCCAATGCGTCTCTGTTTTGACCCCAGTCTGGATGGTCGCAGATCGATGATGGTATGCGAACAGTTTGGTCTGCCGACAGAAGTTGAATATGATCTGTCAGATAGCGGCCGTGGCGGCGCCGGTGGCGGGGACAGCAATGCTGGCAACCGAGAAGGTGACGACTTGGTGGCGCCGAAACAGCCACGAAAGGAAACCAACAAGGTGGTGGGAAGAATGCGTAAGTTGCTGACTTTTAAGTAGCACTGATGTTGGAAAACCTGTTGGCTGGTCGGGACATGTCTACTTTAGTTTACAATGTAGAAACCGCCTTTACATACCCACTTATATTCTATTATTAGTAACTGCTTGTCACCATATGACGCACCTAGAAGATCTCTAGACTGACAGTCCGAGACAAAACGTAACCCTGATATTCTGTTCTGTAGCCAGACTAAACCAATTGACAACGTGTCATGACGATCGCAGTGGACAAGGTGTGAACCCATTACCCAATGGGCGAGCGTTGGCTCAATAACCAAAAGAACCCAAGTGTATACCCTTGCATTTCCTGACCTGGGGTCGGGTTGTGGCCTGCTGACGACGGCCATCCTGGTTCCTTTTTCAGGTGAATGTACTGCCTCTCAAGTACCTTATGCCCGTCGTCGTGCGACTGCCTGTCAAAGCTCAAGCTCGGTGCCATAAGGCAGAACTGAAGATCTCTATCCTGTCATGCAGTCAGATCCGATCGATTGACCACCGCCGAAACGTGTCTTTAGTTCAGTTGCATGACTAAACACCAGCAAATATCATGTTTTCCACAAGGCAAACCACGAACCCGACTACTATACCTATATGTCGCATAAAAAGCAATTTTATACAATACATGGCCAAACACGAGGTCAAATGATTATGAAAGAAATTGAAGTTAGTACCTGAGATGACATTTGCCTTTACATGTTGGTCCAATAGGGAAACCGTGGAACCACCGAACTGCTCTGAAATTATAATAAGAATCAAGCTTACAAGCAATTTTTCAGTACTGTCGTTACTGGGTGAGATTGCCAGGTTTTGAAGAAGAAGATTGCAGGCTGTTCTAAGCGAAAGTGAAGTATGCCAACCGCGTTTTTTATTATTTATCTGCGTGAGCCATTATATTACTGGTGGTTATGCTAGCTGTCCCCAATGCGGTTGCATCACTGTTGTGTAAGATCCTAAAAAAGGGACGATATTGGCTCGTCAACCGTGTTAGTTGCAGGGCTTTGTGTCTGCTCAAGTCTCGAACAGTTGCCTTGCCAGCATCGGACAGAGACTTTACGTCACGTCAGCCATTGTGCCCATTTCACTCGCAGTCGCACAAAGCTCGAGGTGAAAACCGCTAGACGAAAGGTGTGAGTATGAGGTGTGCGCTGAGGTGTGTTCTGGGTGAACAGGTTAGCTCGGTCTTCCGATGGAATGATGGTTAGACTGCAATGACTCCTTCTATACTGGTAGGCCACAGACGGCGACTCATCTCACGTGCACACTTGCACTACCAGTTGGCTCGACACGGTCAAACCGATGGTGTATAGGAAAGGGAGCCAGCGCTTGTCTTTCCACTAGGAACAATCCAACGCGCTGTTAAACCAACACGACGTGCCAAAACCATGGATTGGTAGGTTCACAAACGGCGGGATAACTTGGTTCAGTTCAGACCTGGGAATCGGACTGCGATTTGCGGTTTATTAATGTGGTTTTGACGACGCTTCCAACTATGTGATCTCCAAATCATACTAAATGAAGCCTGAGTGGGTGGAGTTAGGGATCAGGTTGTATGTTCAACACGCAGAGATGAGACGATCACCTCTGTCGACCACTGCCTCCAAGCCAACTCCGTAAAGACATCGGAGTCGGCTGAATGCGGGAATAGAGCGTGCGGTAGATGACGTGTAAACCTGCCTCAGTATAGGCGGATTCAAGCGCAAATATCTAGCTGTGGACGTCGACCCCGTCACTTGCGAAGATGGCACACGTACGACAAAATTATATTTTTTCGTCAGCACCAAATCACTTCGAATATTTTAACCGGCGTGCAAGTGCTGACAGCTCCCCTTATTCCCTAAAACTTTTCAAGTATGATTTGCCTCAACAGGAGATGATAGCAAATCGTGTTAAAGGTGGATAAAAGGTCTTCTTTAGAAATAAACTAACCCCGTATATGCCCTTATTTGCAATGCTCCGTAAGAGGTGCCTAGAAGCCCTTGACCATTAGGTACAGAAACCTTTTTTCTTTTATGTCGCTGTACATCTATTACAATTCCAAATTGTTTTCCGATTAACAAGCAATATCTTCGTCCCTTGACCATATTCATCAAAAGAATGCACTCAATATGCCGTTGTTGGTCAAAAGAATTAGGAACACAGATGGGGACTTTGAGAGCAGAGTTTAAAGCATGGTTTCGTGTGACTTTGACAGCGCGTCCCCGGCTACTTAGGGATGAACCCACAGGTTTGGTGATTTAAACGGCTTGTCAGCTTGACGATGTCCACCGTGTGCTCGCAGCATGTTGGGCGCGGGGAAGTTGACTTGCGCATTACTTGGTCAATATCCACCACAAGTTCTACTTCCTAACCCCTGACTGGACCCGGGGTCAAGAGAGAGTAAAGAAGACCGGAGATGAGATTGGGTGCATTGACTGGGAGTTAAACATGCGTTCCATGCACACCGCGCACGATGTACCAGGATTTCACAAAAAAACTGGAAAGGGCTGGCTCGGATTCCAAATAAAATAGCATTGCCATAGAGGCCACATAAAGAAGGAGTCATTACAGTGTGGCCTTTCGTCCTGATAGAAGGGCCGAATTGCTCATCAGTTAGGCGCCTTACAAACCACGGTTTTTAGCACTGAGTGCTTTGGGGGATAGAGTCCTCGAAGTGGAACTAACTCCATCTTCCCTTTCCTCTGCACCGAGCCGGTCAACCAAACGATGGTGAGTGTACAATTTAACCTCATTCTCAGTGTCAAGGGATGGTTCATTGCAGTCAATGCGCAATGCAGGGAGGAGTAATTATCGAACTTTGATTTGCTTGTCAGGCTAGGATAACTTTCTTACATTTAATTTCGTCCTAGCAACTCGTAATCCGAGTTCACAACTGATTCGATTTCAGAAACATAGAGGGCTGATTTTTCCAGGAATAAGTTTTTCCCCTGACGCAGTTGGGCACGGGACTATGAACCCATCCATATTGCAGGTTACCCGGCCCTACATTCCGGGGAGAGGCGCAGACTTCGTGTTTGGAGCTGGTTTTATGCCTCGAATTAATTGAATTAGGATAAGGAATAGGATAAACCGTTAGAGTCAGGTTAATTTGAGTTCGTGTTGAGGTTGGGGTTACCGTAAGGATACGGGAATAGGAACCCCTCTCAAATTTAGAGCGAGGCCCTCTGTAGTACTGAAGGAGGGCCCATACTCCACTGTCCTATCATCCCACGTTTCATCTCACATTTGACTTCAATAGTCTATGGGAGATCCCCTTTTAACGGTTCGGGCTGAAGCTTCAAACAAACCATGCTGCTGTCAAAAGGCACACCACACACACATTCATTTTCGTGAATGCCATCCGTAAGCACATGAAAAACTATTTGGCTGAGGGAAAGGGGTGAAAAGAAAAGAAAATATACACTCATAAAATAAATAACCTTTATGATTTGTATCCGTTTTCAGACCTTTTGGGCGTTCTTGTACAGTAACAGAATCCTTGTCCTTATACTTTTTATAACTTTGCATCCAGCCCGACAGTTCGACCGTCGTAGTCAGACGATGTCCACCGTATGCTCATGGGAAAGTTGAGCAGGGACGGTGACTTGCGCGTGATTTAGTTTTAAGTGATAGTAACATTGCGCTGCAGCTACCGCACTCTCTCTCCTCCTCCCCCACCTGAGCCCGATGTCAAGACAGAGTCAAGAAGACCGGAGGCGGGAGAGGACGCAGGTGGCTGGCGCGGCTGGGTCCCTTAAATCCTAGCCGCCCCTAGGCGTGCCACTACACCTCCATGTTCGGCATTTGTTATGGGAGCGCAACCCGAATAACGCATGCCGCGCCCTGATGTGGCCCCCGTGTTGGTCCAACGCATCTACCACGTGGCCCGTTTAGGTGGCACCATCCAGCCCACAACCGATTCTCACAACAGTCGAAAGCTACTGGGCTCCTTTCCGTCGGTTTGATAAAATAAACCTGGCCTGTTTGCCAACTTTTTTCGGCAATATTTTGGTGAAGGAGGCAATGCATGGCTTAAAAGGACATTACTGTCTTGATAAATGTCCTACTTTTATTTTAAGGCGTCTGGACCCACTCTTCATGAACCGGTATTTTTTCAGTGACCCGTTTCACACTCAACTCAGTTTTCATCTCCTTCAAAATCTTTTCGACCTTGCAGACACTGTGATAGAACCACAACCAGTGGTTACGAGGCCTGGTCCTTCTTGTTTCTTAACCTCCCCACTGCTGACGACCGAATGCTGCTTGCCCTCGGGACGCCACCCACGTCTCGTCCCCCTCAGCTCTGCAGCCGCGAAAGACTTCTGCACCCCAAAAGCCCACCAGCACCACCAACGGCTTCAGCGAAGACAAGGCGATCGGAGATGCAAAAACCAACGCTGCACCGGCACCTGCCTCGCATAAGCCAACGTCCCAGGCTGTCATGGACTCCAAGCTCCACGAAGCCACGGGTGCTTCCACCACCGCCGCGGCAGTCTCCGGCTCGGTGGGGTCACAGTCGGGAGTGTTGCAAGGCAAGCGTGTCCGTCGGCAGAGAACACACTTCACAAGTCAACAGCTACATGAATTGGAGACCACTTTTATGCGCAACCGCTATCCGGATATGAACCTGCGCGAGGAACTGGCTGCGTGGACAGATCTCACAGAAGGTAGAGTCAGGGTGAGTGATGGGTGCGATTGCTTCATTCAACTGTAGGTGTCTGTGTGTGTGCCCCCTAAACGGGCCATGTGGTAGATGCGTTGGACCAACACGGGGGCCACATAAGGGCATGGCAGACGTTATTCGGTTTGCGCTCCCATAAAAAATGCTAAGCATGGGGGTGTGGTGGCACGCCTAGGGGCGACTAGGGCCTAGAGGCCCCGACCGCGCCAGCCACCTGCGCCCTCTCCCATCTCCGGCCTTTTTGACTCCGTGTTGACACCGGGCGCAGGTGTGGGAGGAGGAGAGAGTGCGGTAGCTACAGCGCAAGGTTATTATCACTTAAAACGAATCCACGCACAAGTCCCCGTCCCTGCACCACCCTTCTGTGGAGCATACGATGGACATCGCCGGACGACGACGGTCGATCTCTGGTGTGTGTGGATGTGTAGTGTCCGCATGGGGGAAGGGGAAATTGGAATGTGCTGTCCAGAAGGTGATAATGACCCCAAAATGAGTGAATCGGATAACAGTACAAACTTTTCTCTAGGCCACAGGGACGAATATAAAAAGCATTAAAGACAAACGCAAAAATACAATAATTTGAAAGTGATTTTGAGGAGTATGCTTGACATAAACGGCCAAAAGGAATTTACCTGGTAATCAGCCTTGGAAGGGAACTCCAGTTTTTTTTTGATTTGAAGCGTGTTTACCTACTCCCTCGCTTCAGCTGACTATCTTCCAAAAAGTGACTAACATTCAGACGGGGGTTTGGGTTCTTCGCTGCTACTTCACTCACCTGTCCGCTGTCCCATTGAAAAAGAGTTTATTTTCCTAGGAGTGCCACTACTCCACCACCGTTAGCAGTGTCAGAGAATACGGGTGAATGCGTTGTCTTACCATCGAATACCCGGAAAAAGCCGATTCGGTAATGGTAGGTTATGTACAGCGCCAAGAAAGCCAGAAATCCCAGGTGCATGTAATAAGGGACCGGTGGTAATAGGGGTTTTACGGGTGGGGCATTACAGCGGGTAATATAAGGTGTATACGTTCCGTGCAAAATTGCATGTGTCGATGTTGCACATCTGCTATAAAGGCCCCAAGAGTGTGATAGCCACAGCGATAACGGATTGAATGCCCTTGGATGCCTTAATTGCCGGTTTAACCCGCGCAGACTTCGGTATAATCCTATTGCTTCGACATCGGTATAAAAAAGAATTGTTCTGACGTGGAAACTTTACGAATGGCACGCTTTTCCGTCGTCAAGCATCAAGCAAAACACGAACCTGGGGTTTCTGGCTTTCTTGATGCTGTATATAACCTACCCTTACTTTCGATTCACTTTAGAAAATATGGCAATTCACTGTCGTACGGGAAAACCTCTCCAGTAGTCATCACCGGTGCATGAGCCCTGTTGACGCTGAACACAATTCACACATTTCCTGACTCGCTTGAATCAGCCATCAGACGCTGAATGGCAACAGCCTAATCCAAACCAGGCTTCAGTTGCTAACGCAGGTTTTAGTTTTGCTTTTTTGCGAGTTTCCTAACTGGAACTCCACAGTGGGTCTCCGATCAAAAAACCAGTTGTCGTCGTTTTCAGTCGGTTCTACCTGAAGTTCAGGCCGAGAAAACTACCTAAGGTGGATGTGCCCTGGAAACCTCGAGAAAAAACAGGAGTCGAAATAAGGAAATGTGGGGTTCATACCACTTTAAAAATGCTCTCAATCGATGTGGACAGGACGTGTGATCGTGGTTTGACTGCTTGAGCCTTAAGTTAAATGAAACTGGGAACCCTGTACAAATTTGAAATTTACCCCTGTCGGAGTAGGAATAACTGTCAGATCAGTTCTCTCCATTTCTCTCTATATTTACAGGAAGTACTGTTCGAATTTACAGAAATCATTTCTTAAATCTTAGTAGGCAGAAAAGAAGTCAGTGGGCTAAAGCTACTAGAGTAGACGAGTCAAATAAGCTGACATTTGAGACCACCGAAAAAGACTATGCTGTTTTGCCTATATATTACTGAGTCACATGGCTCCTTGACGGATGACCTCACAAGGGCCTCCGCCACGTGTCATAACGACCCTACTGGGAGTGGGTCTTGGCGGAGCGGGAGTTGTTACAAAGTGACGTAGGGGCATGTAAATCGGCCCGACTCAATTTTCAAAAAGTCCTCGCTGCCCGGGAGGTGACATGGGTGTGCTTGCAGCGGAAGAGAGCAGCTCCGATCTCCGCCTTTTTCCACAGAAGAGGCGCAAAAGTCCGATGTTGTGGCGGTCTGCTTCTTACTGGTGTAGCAATCTGATAATTATATGACCGTTTGTAATAAATATCAGAAGGGCATCGGATTTAAACTTCCTATGAAGAGTTTAATTCGCCTACGTGGCACGCGCAAACGGACTGCTGCAAGTCTTTCAGCTATTTTTTGGGCAATCCCCAGATAGCTGACCGGTTCGGAAAGCGGGCCGATGCCTAGGAGCACAAAGATCGATATATAGCTAATTAACCGGGCCTAAAATAAGATACTACGGTTGGGCAATTTTTACATTAATATGCGTTATAGACAAAATTGCATTACCGAAAAGACAAGGGAGGCTGTAATGACCATTTCTGGCTTGCTGGCCATCGTTAGTCAGCCATACCCAAACCCAGGTGGTGCCCAACCCGAGAATCGGACCCATGACCTGCTGATCAGAAGTCCAACACTCTAACCATTGAGCTACGGGCTCGTTGTCTTGCCAACTCCGATCGGGAATATGAAAATTGTAAATAGCACTCACCAATCGTTTACAGGACTTAATCGTTTGGTTGTACCTCTGGGCTCACGCTCGAGCCCCGCCAACGTTCGGTGAGTGCCCATCTGCCATTGTTAATATTTCCGATCGAAACCAGCAATATATCGAGCTCGTGGTGCAGTGGGTAGAGCATTGAACTTCCAACCAACAAGGTCGTGAGTTCAAACCTCGGGCGCCGCAGCGCCTGGGGTGGGGTATGACTAGTTTATGATGGCTAATAAATCAGAAATGTCCATTCCAGTCTCCCTTGCCTTTTTCGGTTCCATCTTATCAACATATATATTCAGTCGCTATGTGACTGCCCTTGAGGGCTCGCCATTGAGCTCCAAGGCACAACGGAACCTAAGAATTCCTTAACCAGATTGGTGAGCAACACACGTTCATATATATATATGCATATGCGTAAAGATTCGAGGTCCCGTTATCTTATCGCGTTCAGCATCTCCTGAAGAAGACGAAGAAGCAGAGGGGGCGAGTTCATGGACCAAATTGTATTTGTACTGACGTTTCGAAAGCCTTCTCGCTTCCATCATCAGAGTAAAGTGCTTGCTGCTCCTGGTGGTCTTGAGTTAGTCAGCCTTGCCGCGCGCCTCGTATTATATCCATGGTGGACGCGTGAACTTTGACCCTGCCCGATCGCCGCTGACTTCCTTAGACCTCCCCGAGCTTGAACGCCGGCGGGCTCGCGTGACTGCTGTCCCCTTTGGAGCCGTCGTAGGTTTAGGCAAGGCAGCGTGCCTGCTGGCCCCCCACGTCAATCAGCGGACTGAGCAGTCGTTGCTGCTCTCGTGAGTTGTTATCCGTTTTACGGGCGCATTCGTGAGGCAGTGTTTGACTTTGGTCATGTGACCTTCGGCCGCCACCCCGCTTTTCCGTGAGCCTGGGCTCTCGGTTCCGTGTGCTCGTTTGCCTTATTGGCCCTGGCCGAACTGATCCGAGCCGTGTACGAAGCGCCTGGTAGGCGGGATGTAAGTCTATAGCTCGGTTGAGTGTGCCAGTCGAGGATCAGCTCTCGAGCACCAATCTGGCCATCTTCTCATTGGCTCGGCCAATCACCCTTGTTTTGTCAAAGGCGAAATCATGGTTCAGCTGTTGTGCGTGACCATAAACCAAAGACAACTTGTCTTTGCGGTTGATTGCAAGTTGGTGTTCATGCAACCTTGTGCCCAGGCGTTTGCCCGTTTCACCAACATACCTTGCATCACAATTTTGGCATGGTATGCTGTAGACCACTGCTGATTGTTCTGTCACTGGTAGCGGGTCTTTGGGCTTCATGACTTGCTGTCTGATAGTGCATTCTGGTTTATGAGCCACGCCAATCCCAAAAGGTTTTAGGATTCTTGCAGTCGCCTCTGAAACGTTCCTCACATAGGGGATTGCGAGCCAAAACTTCGGATTCTCTTCATTTGACCGCTCAAACTGAGGCTTCCTTAGGCATTTGCGGTCATATATATATATATATATATTGCTAATTGAAGCGAAAATGCGCGTCCCGGGCATAAATCAGAAGAAGAGGCGATCATGGGAACAATAGGTTGAATATCCTGACGTTTCGAAATCAAACAAGATTCCACTGTCGGAGGTGGGTTCGGTACGGCGCCTCACAGTATTTATGGGTTCTGAAAATGTTGGGTCTACAGCTATTCGTGCAGGATGCACTGCAGGGGGGAGTTAATTGCTGTCCTGCTGGTCAGTGCTTTTTCTTCCTCGCCTCGTCTGCGGGCTGTGTCGGGATGGCCTGTGTTCTGGCTCGGTGTGTGTTTGCTTGCGACCGCAACCAGTCTGACTTATTGCCTGTGATTCTGTTGATTGAGTCACACTCGTAAGGCCTGGTAGGCCACCGGGAAAATCGTATAGCGGTTAATGGAAGTTGGTACGGTATGCCAGGCTTCGAGCGTTTCTCTGACTGTTTGGTCGATACCTCGGCCTATGATTTCGGCACCCTGGAAAGAAAAGGTGCGTCCAGGGGATGTGCAGTGTTCCACCACCAACGAGAGCTGATCCATCCTTCTAATGGCCCTTGCATGCTCACTCATGCGGGTCTGTTGTCGCTTACCGGTCTCTCCGACGTAGTTCGCTTCACAGGAACCGCACTGAACACGATAGATGACGTTCGCCGTTTCACCGCGAGAGAGAGAGAGAGAGAGAGAGAGAGAGAGAGAGAGAGAGAGAAATAGAGAGATAAACTTTGGGGACTTCGTCCCCACGGCACTCAATGCATATTCCTCCTGATGAAAAAACCGACGCAGTTTTAACCGTATCACGTGATACTTAGGTACTCCTCTTAGGACTGAGATGCAGGCTGCAATGGTTCCTTCTTAAAGTGGTCTCTGTGGCACTCCCTCTCAGTTCTTTCTTACTTTCCCTCTTACTTTTCCCTCTTACTTTCCTATAAGAATGTTGGGAAATCAGTTCCGAATTCCATATACGAAGCTGCCTACTGATCTCACTCACACAGCTGATGATGTCATAAATGGTCGACAGGCCTCCCCAGAGACGAACTGAAATTTCTTATGTTCACAATGGGGGTTGTGCATGCAATTCCGGTAGATTACTCCGTTAACCTCTTCCTCTGTGCACCAATTGGGGCGAGCTCAGTGCAGCCCTTAGAGAAATGCTTGGAAGCAAACTCATCAAGTGCAGTTATGCGAATCAAAATGACATTATGAGTGGTTCACGCTAGGACTAGTGCATTAATAAAGGTAACTGTGTTTAGCATGTAGAGGTAGCAAAGGAAGCACAATATCTGAGATATAAACGGTAATACGGGGGCTGTCCAACTATGATTTGTGCTTGGGCTGTGTCTTCGAGGCGATCTTGTTCCTCACAATGGAATGTCTCTAAAGGCGCCTGTAGAGAGCTAAAAGCAGCCGCAAAGGAGACGGCCAGGAGGCAACTGGTAACCCACTGCTGGAAGAGGTCAGTAAACTTCAGAAAAATTGCAGAACCGAGAAAACCTGGTGACTTTTGATCTGTGCCTGCATTTGGCTTAAACTATTTCACGAATAGAGGCGAATGTTCGCATTCCAGATGCGTGTGTGTGCATAAGAAAAGAAGAAGAAAAAGAAGAAGAAGAAGAAAAAAAGGTTGTTCGCTCGTCGGAATCATGGCTTTATTCGTTTGAGCATTTGAACTCTTGCTAGAGTCCGTCGTCAGAGATGAAAGCCTATCAGGTACCCAGTGACGTTCGTAAAAAGCTGCAACGGGCAACAGAGTCAGATGGGAGGCCACAGAGTGAAAATGGTAGGGTTGCCTCGGCAATTCTGAAATCAGACCGGCCATGGGAGGCCAGCATTCACCTTGAAAACACCAATAATCCGTGTGGGGCGGCTGCCTAGCGAGCCGGAGATCGGGATGAAAAGAGCTGTGAGGTAATTTTGATTGCCGCATGCCTGGCGTGGGTTTCTCTTGTGTGTCCGTCAGTCACCCGGATCGACGAAGGTCAAAAATAATCCTACGCAGAAAATATGAATAAAATAAGGGTGCAGTAGTGGTTAGGAAGGGGAACAATCTAAAGTTAATTGATAGCCGGGATTTTGCCAGTTTTTGACTGGGGATAATTGATTGACCAGCTTGCTTCTTGCTCTAGAGAACGTAACGACTTCCATTTCAATAGGAATGATGGCGTCGTAAAAATCTACCCACGTTCCCGACTTCGAGCTCACTGAGTTCAGCGATCGCATCCAAGTTCTAAGTAAGCTTATCTTCATAATCATCCGGGTAAATGCGACGGTCTACTTACCACTTTCTGCTTCTGGATTCGTGTTTTAATAACAACAGGTGCTAAAAAAGCTAAAAACGGCAGGGATTTGCTGGAAGTAAATTTGGAAAAACCAGTTTTAGGTCTCCTTTTATTTTCTCATAAGTACGAGTGAAAGTCCTGAAGAAAATGTAAAATCTAAAGAAATCAAGAAGTACGTTTAACATTTTGGTCGTCAGACACGAATTCCTATTATTTTGAAACAACATCTTCACGAATTAGAAGGTGACACATCGCAAACCATGCATTATAAAAGCGGGTCTGTATAACGTCTAGATCCAAGAATATGTTGGTATACTAGACATACGTAGAGTTAACATGCATGTAAAGCAGTTCAGAAAGTAGACGAGACACGGGAAGGCAACTTCCCGTCACCATTGGCACCCGTCCGGTTAAGCTTAGTTACGATTACTTACTAAAAATTTTCTTGCCTAGCAAGAAACCATGAATACAACGGCACATACTGGCTCGATTACTTACAACAGTCTTACTTTGAAAGAAGCCGTACTGCGTAGAGCCAGCCGAAAGCGTTAAACCATCAGTTTAGTCAGTTGGTTTGAAGCCTTCTGTTGCGATGCCTTTTCTTCCCCGAATAGTCGCTCAATGAGGTCGCATCCGGACGGAAGTGGTAGGCAGGACACGTTAACTCCATGGGGGGGATGGACGGAGGCAACGGTCGACACGTCAGGTCAGCAGAACAGAAGCTCTGTTGGCGTCAATTCTTCTTACACGTCAACCTCATTTGTCGTAAGGAAAGGTCATGCGCTTAAGACCAGAGACAGGGGCACCGGTGTTCACAGGAACCACTAAATGATAGTAAATTATGGTCAGTCAGCCTTATTTGCGTCCTCTTGTATGCCCATAGAAAAGGCCCGTCGCTATCAAGTCATGCATTCCAATTCGTTCTATTAACCTCAAGTAAGACGACACGGTGGTATCGAGACGATACACTAAAGGTAAGGATTAGTTACGATTATGACACTTCAAACCTCTACTTCTGCACACAATTATTTCTTCGTCCGCTTTGATCAGTAAATACTGGCATATTTTTGAAAAATACAAATCACAGTCACTATCAGTACCTGGACTGTACCGCCTCAGCGTTGAATAATAGAGAAGAGACCAGTGCAGCAAGTATTTTGGGATGTTGAAGTTTATTGGAAATCCCAATTTCAGTAGTGCAAGATTCCCATTTTCTCTATTCCGCATTCGAAAATACCTGTGAGGAGTTAGAACTAGGGACTTAATCGGGCTTTGTCTTGTAAAATGGGAAACTATTTAACGCGAGTCAGTCGAAATTTGAAGTAAAGAGAGGGTGGTTTGTGATCTCCAGAAATAAATAGGATCTCCCGAAGCAAGCACTGACATAGTTTGTAAAAATATATTCATAGTGAACGTATAAATCAGGATATTTTCCATCCAAGATCACAGACTTCAGTTGGCATTTAGCCATAATCGGACTTGTTTAAAGTATCTCGCAACAATGGCGCTGGTATGAAGTATAAAGCAGAATGACTGAAAGAAATCCGTGGTAAAAAATTCTATCTATAGCTATTGCGTCTTCTTGCCCGACATTTCTATTGAGTCAGAATAAAGATTTCCTGATGTAGGGGCTCTAAATGATCTGTCTCATACAGTCCACATGATGTAGAAAGTTATGTCGAGATTTGCTAGGTTCTTATGACTTGCTTACTCGGCTACAGTCCTCTAGCAAACATGTATAGACGATCTAAACGAATCCAGTTGTCTAACTTCGGTTAAATCATGCACGAAAGCTAAACTTTCTTGGTCGTCTCTGAAAAGAACTCTTATTTGCTCATTTCTATGGTAAGCACCCTTCCAAACACACTCCTTGAATAAAAGGTCTTGACGACTTGAGCGATCGACAGTTCGTCCGTCGCTTCCGACGATATCTACCGTGTATCCCATGGAGTCACGGGCACCTAGACCATGGTTTGCGCTTGAACTAGTTTATAGTGATAGTAGGCTTGCGTAGCGCCTACCACACTCTCTCCTCCGCCCTCCACCTGAGGCCATTGTCAAGACAGAGTCAAGAAGACCGGAGGTTGGATTGAACGCGGATGACTGGCGTGGAGTGATCCTGGACCCAGGCTGCCACCATCCTCCCCATGTGTGACATTAGTTATGGTTGCGCATCTCAAATAACGCCTGCCATGCCCTGATCAGGTTCCTGTGTTGGTCCAGCGAGTCTACCACGTGGCGCAATTTAGGGGCACTTGCGTAACTGACATTGCAATTCATATTATTCGACTGACGGTTTCTGAGTCATTTTCAACGAAAGGAATTATTGTCCCAGTGCAGTGTGGACCTCGATTGGAGCCTAATTATTGCACAACATCGTTCTCACCAACTCCTTCACCCTCGTTCCTACTACCACCGTGGTCAACGGATGAAGAAAGACCGAAGAGGGATTTGAGTGTTCCGTCCACGCGTACCACAGCATGACCATTTGCTCCTTCTTAACCACACCAAACTTTGCACACAAGTTAGTTGTGGTTCAAGAGACGTGCCGGCTATTTTGCGCTGGTTTCAACCACCAGTTGAAGCATCTACCAGAGCGTGGCTACTGTTGCAATTAGCCCCACGTAGTGGAGCCACAGAGAAGAACAAGGCACTAGGTGGGGACCAGAGTAGAATGATCTACGCATGCAACTTCAAAATTAGTGTGACCGTTAACTCTTCAAAAATACTACTTCTCCGCCATATCAGAGTACCACTAACAGCCGGTAGAGAGATAACTGGGCTAAAGGCGAGCCTGTCTCTCCATAGGAGACCACGCATGACTAAGCGATTCGCAGCATAGCTGAAAAACTTAAAAACTTAACTCAATGTGAAACCCCCTAGCCATTAAGAAAATTTCACAGAACGCTGGCACATGATGTATGCCACCACGTCAGCCGTGTGCAAGGACCAATAGTTGCATTCGTAAAGTTCTTAATGCATATGCGGTTGTTAGGTGCGTTCCGGTATTTTTTTTAGTATCCCCAGTGGAATCGGTGAGAGCTAATCTAGCACGTCAAGAACCCATGCTTATGATTTGCCCTCATCATCCGACTTTAAAGTGTATGGATCCCTAGCGGACAAAAAGCATTTGAGTTGAAAAGACTTGCTAAAAGAGGTCTCTTTTTATAGTTTTTACTGTTTTCTTTCAATTTGGCTACACGAAGTTAACAGACACGTATGAGTAGATTAGTCAGTTTTATACATCACCGTTGAATTTCGCAAAAGTGTATGCAGGTTGTATAGTTAATGGCACAATAGCCGAGTGAGATACTGTTAAACCTAACCTTATAGTCATGGTTGCGCTAAGTGGCAGTGTACGCCTTTAGTTATTTTGCTTTGCCTAGAAACCTCTCACAACGTAAGATGGTAAGACACCACAATCCAGATGATTTGCAGAACAAATTAAACCATCAGTTTTAAAATAGATTTCAAAGATATAAATGACTTTCATTTGCTTCCAACACAGACTCAGAAATGGTTAAAGGATACAATATGTGTCGTTTTAAAAGTTCAATGATAACCGCGTCCCATTCCCTGCGCCAATTAGATGACCGGATCGGACAGTGGCTGGGGCCTGGGAAAGAGAAGAGAGAGCGAGGTTAACGGCTCAGCGCGTTTTTCCTCATTATAAACAATCTGACGCGCTCGAAGCTATAACATTGCGTTAAAATCCGTGGTTTGGATGGTTGTCAACTAACGGGATAACTTGGATCGCGTAGTACTCCCAGTGTACGTTTGTGGAGTGGCGGACTGGTGGACCGAGAGTCCGACAGTAACGGTTCTTTCTAAATGTGGCCTCTATGCACTCCCACTCCGTGGGATCCAAAACAGGTGTAGTGGCACGCCTAGGGGGCGGCTCCGGCCGCACCAGCCACCTGCAACCTCTCCCGCCACCGATGTTCTTGGCTTAGTCGTGACCCCGGGTCCAGGTGGGGGAGGGGAAGAGAATGCGGTAAATTCCACTCAAGTATACTCTCACTATAATCTAATTGGGCCTCAAACCGCCGTCCCTGCGCCAGTTTGTCATAGGGCACACGGTAGACCACGCCAGATACGACGGTCAAGCTGTCAGGAAGCACGTTTTACCCTATAGCTTTGGTTAGCACTTAGTTTCCGTCTTCATCTAGAATGTATTTATTCTTTTAAAATGTAATTTATGCTTACATCTTTTGAAATTGGGTACGTCCCCAAGTCTGCGCTCGGATCAGCTCAATTTTACGACAATCTTTAATGTTTTCAGCAGGCGGAAATTTTGCGGTCACTTTAAACTTTGCCCATTAAACTGCACACCTAGGTTAAAGCAATAAAAGATATGAACAGCATATCGCTATGGGCAACTACCTTTTTTTTCAAATTCTAAACATAGCAATCCTTAACTCGAAAACACAGAATAGAGCATTATTTTACGCTTGAACTAGGAGGAACGACAATTAAATTCTTTACGGCGCCTCAGAAATGCCTTTTTGGGTTAGTTTACCACATCTTTCTCATTTAAAATTAACAAAAACATAAAAATAGTCTTACTGCCTAAGAAGCAGTAATGCTACTATATGTAAAAAAACAATGTTGGGAGTTGCCTTCTATACTACCCGGCTTCGGGAAACATGATGTTTAAAATTGCTCGCTATTTTCTACGATTAATCTTCTAGCTATGTTTGGCCCATAAAATTTGTCTGTTGAGCATCCGCATGTGACAGTTCGACCGTCGATTTCGACGAGGTCCGCACCAGGTGGAGCAGGGACGGTTACTTGCGCGTGAATTAGTTTTAAGTGATAGTAGCCTTGCGCTACAGCTACCGCACTCGCTCCTCCTCCCCCACCAGACCCCGGTGTCAAGACAGAGTCAAGAAGACCGGAGATGGGAGAAGTCGCAGGTCGCTGGCGCGGCCGGAGCCGCCCCTGGGTGTACCACCACATCTGACTCGGATCCCACGGATTGGCAGTGCCATAAAGGCCACGTTAAGAAGGAGCCATTGCAGCCTGACTCTCGGTCCGCCAGTCAGCCACTCCACACAAAACACACATTGGGCTGACCACGCGGTCCGAGTTATCCCGTCAGTTGGCAACCTTCCAAGCCACGTCTTTTATCGGAACATGATAGTTTCAGGGGCGTCCAATTGTTTATAGTGAGGAATGTACGCTGAGCAGTCGACCGCACTCTCTCTACCACACCTACAATCAGACCACCACCCGAGCCAGTCAGTTGTCTGATGTGGGAGTGGGCGCATTGGCTGACGGGTCGGCGTACCCGTCTTCGCGCGCCACAGCACGACCTGGCCCCCGTAACGCACACACCAGGCTTCACTTAATCAGGGGTATCTGGAGGAGCCATCGCCGTCTGACTCCCAGTCCACTGGTCAGCCACTCAACACACACAGCACTGGGCCAACGGCGTGGTCGAGTGTAAGCGGCAGATTGGCAGCCTTCCAAGCCCCGGTGTCTAGGAAACCGTGATTTTATCAGGTACATTATGATGATTGTGCGGGTGTTGTCTATGTATTAGTGTAGATGGTGTGCACTGATGTGGCTTAGCCTCTGGTGGTGTACCGCAGCTTGTCGTGGAGGCGCATGTGTCCTAATAGGCCCATGCGGTATGTAAATGTGCGGGAGCAGTGAGGGCAGTGGAGGCGGGCGTGGCGGCTGTATGTCGGAGCCCCAGGCACTGGTTCACCAGCCTCCGTGCGATGGATTCGCAGGTGACCGATCAGGCAGATGCGTTAGTTGAAGTTGCGGGCGCATTGTAGGCAGGAGAAATCGGTAGAGGCTGGGGGGTGTCATTCATGGTAGTGGGATTGGCAGTGGCGGTAAGTATGGCAGAAGCAGAGGGTGTGCATGATGTATCGGTGTTGTTAGCATCGTGGTGAACTGTGCTGTCATGGATGCGCATGTGACCGAATAGGGCCATGTGATGAGTGAATGCGCGAGGACAGTGAGGGCAATGGAGGTGACGATCTCTGCTGTGTGTTGGTGCTCCAGGCACTGGGTACCAGTCTCTGTTCGATGGATTCGAAAGTGACCGACCAGGCCGATGCGTGAGGTGAATGTGCGGTAACATTGAGGACAGTTTAGGAGAGAGTACCCATCGCTGATGGTGGTGTTGGTGGTAGTGAAGCCGGTGGTGGTTGCGGTGGTGTGGGTAACAGGCGATGAGTAGAGGGATGTGGTCTCTATCATGGTGGGAGTAATGGAATTAATGCCAAGAGTGAGGGTGGGGGAGTCTGAAGGAGGGTTGGCAGAATTTGAGGTAGAAGTTGGAATTGTCAGATTGTTGGTGCATTGCTTCCGAAGATGTCCAATCAGGCCGATTCGCGCGCGGAAGATGCGTTGACAGCGCAGTCATGTTGGCAGGGCCTGGGTATCAACGATGTTGGTCTGGGGCGCTGGTGACTTTCGTGCCGCTCTTTTGGCCTTGGCGATGGCGATCCGGTTGGCATTATAGATTGCTGAACCAGCCTTCACGGATCTTCTCCATGCCGGTCTATCCTGGGCGAGGTCCTCCCAAGTCGCCGGGTTGATTTGCAGTTGCTTCAGCGATTTCTTCAAAATGTCCTTGTAGCGTCGTTTTTGACCTCCCTGTCGGCGAGAACCCGTAGCGACATCTCCGTAGAAAAGTCGTTTGGAAAGTCGCTCGTCGTCCATTCTTACCAGGTGTCCGCTCCATCGCAGATGCACTTGCCTTAGCATGGAGTGGATGCTGAGGATTCCGGTCCGCTCCAGGACTTCCGTGTCCGCGATCCTGTCTTGACATCTCAGCTTCAGTATTCTGCGGAGGCAGCTGAGATGAAAGTGATTCAGCTTCCTGGCTTGGTTCGAGTAGACGGTCCATGCTTCCGCTCCGTAAAGGAGTGTCGTCGATACGACAGCCTTGTACATCTTCAGTTTTGTGTTCAGGTGAATACCGTGGTGGTTCCACACTGAGGCCTGCAGCCGGCCGAAGGCCTGACTAGCTTTGGAGATCCGTTGGGCAACCACGTCATCGATTCTTGTGTTGCGTGACAGCGTGCATCCTAGATAAGCGAAGGTTTCCACGTTTTTGAGTTGAGCACCGTTGATATTGATTCGGGGAGCATTGTATTCCGTGCTGGGTGGCGGCTGGTGCATGAAAAACGTTTTGGCTGTACTGATTGTTAATCCAAAATCGGCGCAGGCTGCTGCCAAGAGGTCCATACTCCTTTGCATGTCCTCCTCCGTCACGGTGTTAAGGGCGCAGTCGTCCGCGAAGAGCAAGTCATGGACTGTAGTCGTCGACACGCGCGTTGGGACCTCCATACACCGACTGCTGAGAAGGTGCCCGTCAGTTCTGTAGGCGATGCGGATCCCAGGCTAAGCATCACGGTAGACGTCCATCAGCATAGCCGAGAACATGAGACTGAAGAGGGTGGGAGCCAATACGCAGCCCTGCTTCACTCCGTTGGTCACTGCGATTGCTTCGGATACCGTTCCGTTGTCAATGACGCGCGCCGTCATCCCGTCATGAAGCTGACGCAATTGTGCGTGAACCGCTCAGGACAGCCGAATTTCTGCATTACTTTCCGAAGTCCGTCGCGATTCACCATGTCAAAGACTTTCGATAGATCCACAAAGGTAGTGTATAGGTGAGTTCGCATCTCCTGACACTTCTCTTGTAGCTGGCGGGCGGCAAAGATCATATCGGTTGTTCGGCGGTGTCGGCGGAAGCCACATTGGCTTTCCGGGAACAGGCCCTGCTCTAGGTGACGTTTCAGACGATTGAGAAGGATACGGATGAAGATCTTCTTGGCGATGATGAGCAACTAGATGCCTCTGTGATTATCACAGAGTTGCCGGTTCCCCTTGCGTTTGTAGAGATGGACGATGGTCGCATCTTTGAAATCCTGAGGAAATTTTCCTTGGCGCCACATCTCCTGGAAGAGTGTTGTGAGCTCTGCCATCGGCCGGGGCCCACCGTGCTTGTAGACTTCCAGTGGGATTGCATCGGATCCTGGTGCTTTACCGCTGGAAATCTGCTGCACGGCCCGGATGGTTTCTGGTAGGGAAGGCGGCAGATCCAGGTCATTGTTCGTATCCACTTTAGGGAGCCGGTCAATGGCAGCATCGGAGATGGCTGATGAGCAATTAAGGACACTTCTGAAGTGCTCGACCCAGCGCTTCAGAATTTGCGATTTCTCTGTCAGCAATGTTGTGCCATCAGAGCTGAGCAGCGGTGCGGTCCCCTTGATACACGGGCCATAGATGGCCTTGATGGCTTTGAAAAAGTTTTTCATTTCATTGCGGTCCACATACCCCTGGATTTCCTCAGCCTTTCGGATCATTCAGGCATCCTGCATCTCCCGCAACCATTGCTGTACAAGGCGCCGGTATCTGAAAAAGGCTGCTTTGGTGGCGTCAGTCCGAAGGTCCATGTAGGCTTCCGCGTCGAAAGGTGGAAGAAGGTATTGGTCAGCAGGAGACGGTGTTCCGCACACGTGCGCAGAAGAAGGGGCCGTTATCTTTACAGCTACCGAGACCGTGGGGACCAAGCACTCCCATCCAGGCAGCGTGGTTCGTTCCGACGCGGGCGTTGAAGTCATCAAGGACAATTAACTTGTCCTCTTTCGGCACATTCGCCAGCAGGGCATGCAGGTCCTCGTAGAATTCGTCCTTCGCCGCATCAGAGCTCGTCATTGGGGTAGCGTAGGCGCTGATGATGGTGGCGAACTGGTCTCCCCGAGGAGGCAGGCGGAGGCTCATCAGGCGATCATTGATACCCTGTAGCAGACAGAGCAGACGTCCCACGATGTCGTTCCGGATGACAAAGGCAACACCAGCGTCGCGTCCCTCTGCTTTTGGCCGGCCGCTCCAGAAGGTGTAGTCGGCACCCACCTCCTCCAGATGACCCTGCTCAGCGAATCGGGTCTCGCTGAGACCAGCAATGTCCACCTTGTAGCGCGCCAGTTCCCGAGTGACTAGCGCCATCCTCCGTTCCTTCCGGTTGCTCCTAGGATTGTCTAAAAGGGAACGAACATTCGAGGCTGCTAGGTTGAGTGGACTCACCCGAGCAGCCTGGAGGGTATGGCGAGGGGTATGGGGACGGGGGGTATTGTTGTTTGTTTGAGTTTTACGACCGCGTATTTTGCGATCTGCGAGCCGGGGCCGGCTGCAGAAGACATGATAACCAGCATTTTTAGGGCACCTTTTCTAGCCTTTTCCTCCGCGAGGAGGCAAGCAGGGCTGTCCATAAATAGGGCTGCTCGGACATCCTAGACGGCTGCCGAACTCCACTATGGGTCACGGTTTTGTTTTAGTGGGAGAACGACCCGAGTTAGCCTGGGCCACCTACGGGGTTGCTGTAACCCCCATCGTAGGACTTTTTGAGAGGGGGGAGGTGGGAAGTTCGGGAGTCAGACATACCGGGTGTGGAGGCACACACAACACCGGAGACACTCACCTGGTTTAGCCCGCCGGTCGTGACGGTTGCCCTGGGTTTGGCCGCTGGGAAGAACCCAACTTCGAGGAGCCACAGGTGAGAGTTGGGTACCAGTTAGAGGTGGCTACAGTGGCATTCATCACCTGTACGAGACAAATGGAGCGACCAAATGTTATCTGTGTGGTGCTACCCCTAACTAGTACCCCTACACCCCGCATCCGCATACTGCCCCTAGAAAAGACGTAAAAACTAACAAATACTGTTTTTAAAAAACCCTCAGCTATTCAAACTTCAGTTCGCCAACTCTTCTCTACCTCCTTTGCATAGCTGATTAGTTAATACTCTCATCATCAGCTACATTCATCCCCCTCTAATATCTTCAATTTCCAAACATGGCGATCGTAGTAGTCGTTCTACAATGCAGGCATGTTTTTTGCCTTTATCCATCAGTTTTCTTCTGATATTATGCCGATATGCATACCTTATCCGCCTTCCTACTAAATCACTTCATCTACAAGGGATCTGCAATTCTTATGTTTCATAAATTTCACAATTCAAGGAGGAATTCTCGGCATATCATTTAACCCGTTGTACAAAATTTCCGCAAACCTGCTTCGGTAAGGATGCCTTGTATGGCCGCCTAAACAGGACACGGGAATAGGAACCACCCACCATATATGTGGCTTTGCGCCGAATTCCGGGCAATTTATATTTTGGGCTAAGGTGCGGGTAAGCATTATGTCTACGTTTGAGTTTAAAGTAATTATTAGGTTAAATGCTAAGGTTACTATCGTTTTAACTGTAGGCTGTACGTGTAGGGTAGGGCTAGGTTTAAGATGAAGGTGAGAGTTAAATTTCATGTTAGGTTAAGTGTTAACCGTAGGACACGATGCGGCGGTTCCGATTCCCTTGTCCTGTTTAGACGGCCATACAAGGCATCCCTACCCCTGTTTTATTCCGTCTGTGTCAATTCGACCAATTGCAGTCCGGTTGATAACTGACCGAATAACTTAAGCCAGCCTCCTGAGGGTGCTTCTGATACGACCCATAAGCGTGTCTTACTGCTGAAAGAGGAGTGGCGGACAAACTTCCATCAGTAACCATCAAATGGGCCTCTTTTCCTGTCTATCTGCATTTTACAGGCAATTTGCACTCAGTCATCGTCATTCCCCAGTGACTTTCATTCCTACACATTTAAGGAGTCTCTCTCTCTCTCTCAGTCATATTCTGACCGCATTATATTTGGAAATTACGAATACTTCTTTTAGGTGTGGTTCAAGAACAGACGAGCCAAGTGGCGGAAACGCGAAAGACACCTGGAGGCCCTTCGTGGCAGCTTCGGACACCCCTTTGCCCCCTTACTACTCGGGAGCTCGGGGGCCATGCCATTCTCCCTAGCCTCCGGTATGGCACCCCAACGTTCTCTCATCAACACCCAGCCTCTGCCTCAACCGCCGATGTTTTGCAGCCCATCATCGCCGGACTACCTTTTCAAGTCTCGACTCGGTCGTGATCTGCCCACAGACCGGACTTCACAGGTGAGGGGACCGGAGTCCCTGTTGCCTCCTACGGGCCCTATCGCGGAGGCTCCCGGTTATATTACCTACATGCCCGGTGGTGGTTTCCTTCCCAGGCCAGAGCCATTTACCATCCAGCCTCTAGAGAGTAGTCCTCTCGGTCTTCCACCCCACATCCCGACGCTGTCGTCATACTCGTCATCATCGGTGATAGTAGTAACAGGCGCCAGCACAGGCTCCGCTGTGGCCACCACATCAAGACTGAGTCCTTCGTCAGATATTTCCCCGCCAGCGGATTCTAGTCGAGGGGAAAATGGTGCGTCGCACTACTTCAGTGGAACTGTGCTCAGTCCTCCTTTCAGTCTAAGATTAGGGTTTCCTGCTGCGGCACAGGTCCCCACCACCGCCAATGCCGATTACACGCCATCCGATTTATCCGCGGCCGCAGCTGTCGCCATGGCAGCCTGGCAGTCAGTGGGCCGACAGGGTCACGGTGAGCCCATATCACCGTTTAGCCAGTTTCCATGGGGTTTCCATGTTCCAACAAGTGACAACAACAACAGCGGTTGTAATATTAATACATTATCCTCTTCCACGTCTCACCTTTCCTTTGATCTGTCAGCATTCAAGCCAGACTCTGTGGAAGGCAGTAGCGCAAGCGTGTCCAATTTTTTCGGAAAAGCTGCAGAGAAGTTGGAAGAAGGATGTGACTTTACGAAACCTTCACTTCCCACTACTGATACTGCGCACCAGCCG
Source organism: Schistocephalus solidus (assembly GCA_017591395.1). Taxonomy (NCBI): domain Eukaryota; kingdom Metazoa; phylum Platyhelminthes; class Cestoda; order Diphyllobothriidea; family Diphyllobothriidae; genus Schistocephalus; species Schistocephalus solidus. Next base: position 11,893 of record WEDG01003591.1, on the reverse strand, counting down.
TGTTTGAGCTTTCTGTGGTCTCCCAACTCCCACGACTAACGGCCTAATGACTTCCTCTAGCGCCTACCTATTAGGCTCGAAGCTTGACCCGGATCACTTCACTCTCTCCCCGAGTGACTATAATGTGACCCAAGAGAAAGCCTGTCCGAAGGCGAGAGACTTTGCTTGCTCTTCCATAGGCCCCACCGAAGCTGACTCATTGCTGCACTTTTCTGAGGCAAATCAGGACCGCAGCTGCATGCCATGGACATCACTAAACTTTGTCCAGAAGGTTGATTCAAGTGAAAACAGTGCGCGACTGGTAAAGAGGTCCCAGTCATCGGGTGAGGAAGACAGCCATAGCTTTCACAGTGACTACACAAAGCCTGAGGGTGACTTCACAATGGAAACAGTCGGTACCCATTTCCGTGACTTTACTCGTGCTCCGCAGCAGCCGCACAGTTCCCCTTTGTCCCTCGCCAATCCGACACAGGTTGCCGCATCTGCAACAGCCCCAATGCGGTCATCGCCACTTTTTTACGACGTAAGGCTCAAAGGTGTGCTTATCGACAGCGCTGGCAGGACTTATTTTATGGATCCGGAAAAGCTAGAACCTACTGATGAAGAGGATTTTGAAGAGGAGGACGAGGATGATGAGGCAGAGGAGGAAGAGGAAGACGAAATCTTGATTTCTGGTAATCAAAGTTGTTGAGCAATGGTAACTTAACATTTCAATGTCTTCTATGAAGACAATTGTGCTTTTTATCTTCTCATCCTTCAATAAAGTTTTTTTTAAACTTAAGTAATGATATTTATTCCTGAGATGCACATACTGAATCACATTAAACAGACTGATCTAACAATGCGTGAAGAGTGAATGCGTATATTTGAGGTGATATCTAAAATAATGCACCTGCAAGGAGTATGAAGGAAGAACGTATAAGTCGAAAGTAACGGTTCTTATTTTCCTATCAGAGAAAAACAAAATGAGATAATTTGCCGTGTTTGCTTGAAGCAGCTCATTGAAGACGAACCCTGCTGTCCAGCTTACAGGCCCCAGCTTTACTGTTAATGGAAGTTCTTCCAACCTTTGAAACATTTAATGTCTTCCGAATCCTAGATATTGGTTAGCATGCAGAACCGACTTTGGTACTCAGTTAAAAAGTAAGCATTCGTTCCCACAAAAATCTTTTGTAATGAATATAAAATTAACCTTGCGTCTTTCAGTCGACTGAAAAGAAAAAAAAAAAGTTTGTTCCAAAAGCAAAGTGATCGGCCAAGTGAGAGAACTTCCACCATTTATCGAACATGAAATACGAAAGATTATGAGCACTATACTTTCCTAACTTGAAAATATTCTTATGGAATCTTGTGAATCCTTTGATGTCTTATAAATGAGTCAAGAGACTGCACTGTTAGCATAGTTGGTGCCTTGGATATTTCTTACTTTAGTACAGCTCAAAGGTTCCTTTGCCAGAATGGATTAAAAAGTAAATTCCGATATTGAACCATGTATCTTAAGATCGGGAATATGGACATTCGTTGATGAACGCTCACCGATCGATAACGGAACTTTCTCGTCCCGCTCTGTCTTGAGGTTCATTATCGATCCCTGCCAGCAGCCACACAGCAGCTGGTAGTAGTAGAGGCAGAGTAACAATGCCTCTACTACTACTATTACTACTACTACTACTACTACTACTACTACTACTACTACTGCTACTACTACTTTTACTACTACTACTACTACTACTACTGCTACTACTGCTACTAATTCTACCACTACTGCTACTACTACTACTACTGCTACTACTACTACTGCTACTGCTACTACTGCTACTAGTTCTACTACTGCTACTGCTTCTGCTGCTACTACTGCTATTTTCTGCTACTGCTACTGCTACTGCTACTGCTACTGCTACTACTGCTACTACTACTACTGCTACTACTGCTACTGCTGGCTACTGCGTCTGCTACTGCTGCTGCTGCTGCTGCTGCGCTGCTGCTGCTGCTACTACTATTTCTGCCCTATTAGCTCTACTACTGCCACCACTGCTGACTAGCTTACTGGACTACTGCTGCTGCTACTGCTGCTTCTGCTACTGCTACTGCTACTACTGATACTGCTGCTGCTGCTACTTTGCTGCTACTATGCTGCTGCTGCTACTACTGCTGCTGCTGCTGCTACTACTGCTGCTGCTGCTGCTACTGCTGCTCACTGCTGCTGCTACTGCTACTGCTTCTGCTACTGCTGCTGCTACTGCTGCTGCTGCTGCTGCTACTAGCTGCTGTGCGGCTACTGGCGGGGCTCGAGAATGAACCTCAAGACAGAGCGGGACGAGTGAGTTCCGTTAAAGATCAGTGAGCGTTCATCAACGAATGTCCATATGCCCGATCTCAATCGGAAAGACAACGAGCCCGTGATTCAATGGTTAGAACGTTGGACTTCTGATCAACAGGTCGCAGGTTTAAGCATCGGGTGGGGCACCACTTGGGAATGGGTATGACTGGCTGCTGGTGGTAAACGAGCCAGAAACTGCCATTCCAGTCTCCCTTGTCTTTGTCGGCACTGCTAATAACCAAAGTTGTTAGAATGGCCTCGTGTTTTGCGAGAATCTCCCTCCCAGTTTGCCTGTAGAAATAGTCTCCATGCCCTCTATAGTGCCATCAGACCCACAGAACTCTTTCCTCACCTTCCTTCGTAGCCATGCGGACTGCTCGAGCTTGAAACAAAGTCGGAGACTTCGCCGATTGTTGAACTGTAGTGGTTCATTATATTAAAAGGGCAGGCTTTGGGATGAAAACTAACAAGTTTGTTCGAAAAAATAATAGTGAATTCCAATTGGCGTTAGATAGCACAGCAAACAAAGGGCAAGCAAGTTGAGTAAGCTGAGAACTGCAGCGGTAGAAATAATCAAGAAAATTTTCGTTCAATGAAATAAAGGTTCTCCTGGAGCCCTGGTCTAGCAGGGTTTCTATAATGTCTAAAAATTTGTCAATCTACGGACATTGCTATCCTTAAAACGAGTCCTCAATACATGCAGCAAAAGCAAACATGAAAACTACGGATATTGCTATCCTTAAAACGAGTCCTCAATACATGCAGCAAAAGCAAACATGAAGTGGACGTGCCATCTCATCAAAGGTTAACCGAAATTCTGAAATGTAATTACAATTTGAAAAGATTACTTAAATAAAATTTTAATATTAATTATCATGCAGCATAATCCTAAGGTCCTTCTTTCACGTGAGGATAGCGGCTTTTGAACGAGCTTCTTTCCAGCTACCTGTAAAAAGGAAACGCTAAAACTGACTCCTTAGTTAGTATGATGTTTCCCACTGACTTTGAGGTCCTTTCACATTTAAATATATTGTACGAAAAATATGCACAAAAAATGTGCTCTTACGCTTATTTGATAGAAAATTGCGCCTCCTTCAAAACTGACACTTGACAAAGTGTATTTACCGGTTTTGAAAAAAACGTTTTTCCCTTCTGAATAATTTTGAACCCGCTGCCATGAAAATTCCGTCTAAGGAAAATCGCATATGTCTCTACACCCATTGTGCATAAAAGTTTGCATGCGTATCAACCCCAGCCTTTGTAGATATCGTTGCAATGGCTTTTACACCCTTACGACAGAGGCTATTCAACTTGAATTAATTATACTACATCTGTCGCTCTAAAAATGACAGTTTTAGTCCACAGTTTGGAAGCTTTGACCCCTCAGGGATGAAAGTTATATTATTTATCCTTAATTAACGGCAAATTTTTTTATTGGCCTTGCTTCACTCCCCATTAACAGTTAGTTTGTAAATGAACAGGATCAGAAGGAAGTAATCCTCTCCCAATTGCAGCTACTGTATTCGGTGAAACCTGTCGATCCGATAATTATCATATTCATCTCTTGTTATAAATTTTGAGATAACTTCATCTTTCACACCCAAATTAATCGGAGCGTTCGCCTACCGGAGGGTTTTTAGCCGTACTCAGTGTGGGGATGACCTTCTTCATAAAATAACCCAAACTTCAAGCAGAAAGGCCAAGTTTCAAAAAATATGCGTTCCAATTTCATAGACGTCCGTTTATATAAATAGTTCAACTGAAATTAGTTATCCCGTGCACATTAAATCATGTAATAAGGAAGAAGTAGGCCTTCAGCCGAATTCATTGCTTCTGTGCTTTACTATACAGACACTAACAATACACCTGGCAGTGTTACCGACAGAGACGAGGTGGACTTCAGCGACCATTTATGGCTTAATTTCCATCATCATATCACAATCACAGTAAAGAACTTGATTTGATAACCCCAGTCAGTTGGTAATTGAGCATTCTTGAGTCGACATCTCCATAAGGTGAGTTACGGAACCGGATCCTGTAGGCTGCGCTCGGGACTTTTAAGAGCCACATAGAAATGGCATTTATCAGCCCATTTTGTTTAAGGGACCAGCGACAAGCCAGGTAGAAACGGCAGCAGATGCGAAAGGCAAGCTTCAGGAGATAGTTGCGAAGAAGACTCGACGGCGGGAATTTTAGCCTAAATGCATGCCAGCTGGTGGACGTTCCCTTTGCTCCAAGAGAGCGGTCCGTCGCCTATTTCCTTTCGGCCACATAACACTGTTCTCGCAGAGAAACTATGATTTAGTCACAACTGTCGCCATAGTATCAGTCCGAAACTCAAAATCCCAGTACATCTGCATGAAAAGTGTGCAGTCTCATTCATACCACCATTGAGTCTCATGATATAAAAACGGGGATTAAAAAAACATTGTACAGAAAATGTAGACATAAGAGGGATGAGAAAAAATGCATCGACTATTTTAAAGGTAAGGTATCTACAAAAAAAGTTCCGACAGATAACCAGTAGAAGCATCGTTTTCTAAAACTGAGGCTTTAAAAATAAACAGCGCAGAAGAGGATAAAGGTGTTTTCCAAAAGTCCCCGCAGCCCACAAAAAGGCCGGTACTGTATTCTGATAGCCGACACAGCCGTCAGTATGCACGGAGACTGATAAAAATTCGCAGACGTCCTGGCGCCTGTGCTACAGCCAGGCATAGCTGATTATTGTTCTAAACGCTGATTGTTTGAGGCTCAACCCCTCACCCTGGACCGTGTAAGTGCTACGCACGTACGCAGGGTAGACGCAAACACCGTACGAGTGCATCGTGGGTTTCCTCTAGCAAATTTACCCACGTCCCACGACCGGAATTCCAGATATTTTGCAGGTATAGGCATTTATAGGGAAAAATGAATTTAGTATAATATGCACAAAGATGGAAAATATAGTATATTAGAACAGTATGCACCTAAAATGGCTGGGGTTGTCACAGGGGAGAGTGCAGGCATTACGAAAGAAGTCAAGCGTGCGAGGGATCAATAAGTATGAAGGTGGAGGACAGCCGCGCACGTTTCATGTGAGTCGTGTTTACAGTTATCTTCAGAATAGATGTCACAGTTCTTTCGAACCGTAGAATTGCGAACGGGTGGTCTGCACTAGTGTAGGCCAGTCAATATGATTAACGAGTCTTTCAGTGGACAGAGGTAAATTGTTGGAGGTGGTCTCAGGTTTATTTTCCTCAACCTTGCGAAGGCGGGTATATAGGTGACCTAACATTTTAATTATCCAGACCTGTCACTTGGAGATACTGTCCAACTTTTTGTGGAATTCGTCCTATTTGTCCTTTGATTGGTCTATAGGTACAGTGTTGTGTAATAGGGCACAGTTTTACCCTGGGGCTCGGACCTGTCACTTGCAGGCATAGTTTCCCTTGTGTCCCCTCGACGCACCTAACGGCCTATGGGATGTCCGGTGCCAGAGAGTTGAATATTACCAGAATACTACGTAGGTGGGTATGGGCTATATTCGATTGAATGGTCCATTCCATCACGCTCTCCCTAAGGGAGGTCTGCGAGGGAAGCGAACTGCCTGCACTGATCCCATCTTCGTCAGACGATAACATGTCATCTAGCTCACCGTCGGTTGACCATATCAAGGTACCATATGCGTTCACAGGGACATCCCTCCACATACGATCGACTAAGGGTCCATTGGTGGCTTACCCATCAACTTTACGACGCTTGAAAGTAAATATATTCAATTCCTCTGAACTTTGCAGCATATTTTCTCTACCTCTCGCGCAATATGCCACCTAAGTGTCCTCTTAGAAACCTGTTTGATCATTAGAGAAGGTTAGTAAAAAGTGACAGATATAGTAAGCGAAATAGGAATGCAAGTGCAAAACTAACATCGTCGCAAGTACAGTCACCTGCGTACACGCCACGGCAGAGCAAAGTGCAATGGCGACCTTCGCGCGCCGGCGAAATCCGTAATATCAGCTACCCGACCAATCAGAGCTCAAAGGATTAAAATAGATTTTCCAATGAGCACGCTGAGTGCCGTTTCCCTACATGCTGTTATTGCAATACATCCGGACAATATCGACTGTTATTAGGGACTCCATCTCCATAAATATATAAGTTGAAAGGACTTAACTAGAAGGAATCGAGGCCTACCTTACAGAATGGAATATGTCTGATTAAGGCAGAAATTTCGTCTGCCAAACCACCCGTTCATGTTGATATGCCCCAAAAGACGGTTGGTATACAAAATCTCCATCATCCGTTTCAACAGATGGTGAGGTGTGTAACCTCTCATTTTTTGTAAGAAAACCACTTACAGGTGTAAGGTTAGCCCTAAAAAGGTTCAGGGTTCAACTGCTTCTGGGCCGGATGATGTCTCACCATTTGTTTTAAAATATTGCTGCTCTCAGATTGCTCCTATTTTGACACACCTTATAAACATGTCCTTCATGAAGTCAACGATTCCTTATATTTTGCGTTCAGTAAGAATCACCCCTATCCCTAAAAAGTCCGCTTATTTTGGTCCTAAGTCTTTCCATTCACTTGCCTGCTCTTCCGCTTTACTGGAGCTTGCTGAGCGAGTCGCTCTCGATGCATTATGCCATTTTCCTCCAATTTCTCCAACACATTACAATTTTCATACAAGGCCCGGCGTAGTACCCTAAATGCCGTTGCCCTTGTGGTATATTCGGCTCTGCGAGATTTAAATAAGGGCTGACGTGCGTACGCATGTGCATGTATTGACTATTCCTCTGCCTTCACCACCATCCCGCGCCATCTCCTCCTTAATAAAGCATCCACATGTGGCTCTACCGGCTGGGTTGTCTCTTGGCTCGAAGACTACTTTACTTCCCGCACTCAATTCGTATAATTCGGCAAGCGGAAATCTACTGTCCTTCCAAACAACTGCGGTGGTCTTCAAGGTGCCATCCTATCCCCTCACCTCCCTTCATACAGATGATTTGAAATTACCAAACGATTACCTGTATATCAAATACGCCGACGATATGGTTGTTGGTCATCCTCTTAAAAATTCGACACATCTTTAGTCTCTGAAGGATGGCCTGGACCATGTCTCAGCTCGGTCGTCAGATAATGGTCTTCAAATCAACCATGAGAAATCTGTCAAATGTTTTTCACCTGCGACCCTCCCCTAGTTCTGAATCCTCCGCCATCCTTTCCAACGAAGTATCCTCTTTCCGGTACCTTGGCGTTACTCTGACATCCCAACTTTCATTCTCCCAATTCGTAAACTTCTATATTATATCCGTCGTTTATGGTCCTCTCACACACCTCATGCCCATATCTGGCGATTTATAGAGGCATGTATTCTTCCCCTCATCCTTTATTGTTCTCCCGTGATTTTTCCAGCTTTGCTTGTAAAGGATTTTTTGATTTTAAAACGTATCCTCCGATTGCTCTCTTCTGCTGCTGGTGTTTCTTATATAGTTTTAGTGGATTTGATAACAAAATGACACTTCAACACTGGCAAACAATTTGCTGGGCGAATTCTTGATGATATAACCTATCCCCTCCACTCTGAGCTGATTTCCGTGAAGTCTTCCCGTCCGATGCGCCGAGGCTTTCCTCATATAGCTTGCCGTAGATCAGCATATCAGCGCTCTGTGTTGCCATTTCTAGCCCGCTACCTTACGTGTGAAGCGAACTGAAGTATAGAAGCTGTCTCCCCACTAGATGTCCATTTTTGAGTCTTTGATTCTTGCTTAGTATGTTAATTTATCCTATTCTCTTAGTGAATGAAGCCATTTATTTTTTTTTTGCTGAAAATGTTGAATGATACGTAAAGTCTCCCTCCCCTTCCTCTCTCCTCCCTCTAACCATCCAAAGAAATCGTAGCACTTGGTGCCGACTATTACTGTCTTCCAGTGGTCTCTGGAAGTCGTCAAAATCTGTGATCGACGACAAAGGAGGAAAGTGGACAGACAGCTGCACTGGGAGTGTCATTCCCAGCCATGGTGGGGTCGCAGGAGAGCGGCATCCTCCAGCACGGCAATTCTACGTTCCATATCGGGCTGCACGGCAAGGTTTCGTTCAATATTTGAAAGTCCGGCTGAGTAAATGAAATAATAAGCCAGAGTACTTACTATGTAACTCCGTAATTCCTGGTCGAGCGTTAATACGCTTGAGCCCCTAACAGTGACCAGCGTAGTGTAGTTTTCTAGATCGGTGACGTCTGAATTTATTAAGAAATGACCCTAGCAATACCAGCAAGTTCGCTTTCACGCGCCGCATTGACCCGACTGTATAGCTCCGCTGCGACCTCCTTCATTGTTTGGGCCAATCAAATCGCACCAGTTATCTGGTCGATAATCTGGAATGTTTTGTTGTTCAAACCGGCTGCAGTTCACTTGACGTGAGAATTCTCACAACTTAAGTCGTTCCTGATCTGATCTGCAGCCGACCAGGGCAACGTATTAGGAAAAAAGTACAACCGAGCTAATGCGGTATCCACTCAGTCAAACCGTGAACCAAAAGCTGGAGACTGTTCAGTTGCAGGTTTCGTGAGCGACAGACCCTTGATAGCAAAATTTCAGGAAATTGCCAGGTACTGTGGGTTTACAATGTGCCTTCTGCAAGGATGGGAGGGGGGTAAGTTTAATGATTTTAGCCTTAGTTTTCTCGCGGTGCGTTCCTTATCACCTGTCACCTCTTTGTTCTCGGAATGAAGTGGACGGGGCGCCGCTATCGGTCCAGATCATCCTGCCCTCCCTCCATCCCTCCTGAGGGTCGTTGTTCGGCAAACTTGAAGCTGACGGCCTCACTCGGGAAGCCTGAGGAATATCGATTTTTTCATCGCTGACATTTTTCCCCCGGCGAGGAAATAAGGACACAGATCGACGAGTATACTGAAACTGCCTGGGCTTAAATACTGCAGGAATCACCGGGGTTGGGGAAGTGATGGTGTGGCTGTTTGCCACCTGACGAAAAAATCGGCTGCCGAAGGCACATTTATGATACCACTTCGCTACCAGGGCCATCTGTAGCCGATAAATACGAAATTATCGAGCGATTTAGTGTACAATACATACCCTTTGTGAAAAATAATCATTTATCCGCTGAGTAACTGAAGAGACCATGCAGCCCCCTCATCATCGTCCAATAGCATGCAGCAGACTGGTAACTCAGACAGGCGGCTCTAGCAAAATTACGTAAACACGCCGTTGAGCATGGGGCGTGGTTAGCGGCCACTTGCCTCCAAATGAGCCAGTTACACAAAGCCACAATTTTATTCATGGCCACATGAACTAGGCTTAAAGCACAATTAAATACATTTTTTAAATCTTACGTTAAAAAGGTTATTTTTCGAGGAAGTATATGCACAGACTAGTAACATTGGATACCTACCTGTGGGGAGCATTCAGGAAATGTGGGGTTCCCGAATTATATAGGGCTACAGCACCGCCTATGAGGGGGTCATATGTCGGCAGGTTTCATACCCAAACCTCTAGTCAGGAACTGCGATACATAACAGTAGCGGACACAGAGCCTGCAGTATTTCTAGGACTTGGTTGCGGCGCGGCCACACAGTTAGTAAAATTAGTGACACCCGCAGTAATCGCAGGGGTTCACCACTGACACGATTACTGCTTGGTCGGTGATACCCAAAACGCTATTTGCCGCAATTTAGTCCACGGTGTGAGATTTGGCGTGATAAGTATTTTACCATAGAGGGGATAAGAGAATACAGGCGAAGGATAACCACAGTCCAAACCTTACTGCGGGAGTATGCACTGTAGGGAACCAGCAAAGTTTAAAGAATTAAACTACGCCCAAGGGATCTTCAGAGTGAGTAGTTACCTATAAATCTGTCTTAAATGGGTGCATAAAAGAACCAGATGAGAGACCAAATTAAATCTGGTGCTGAGCAAAGCCATGCGTCAAAGAACGTCTCGGAAGCCCTCACCTGCACACAGAACAGAGGTAACTATAGTGCACCAAATAATGAGGCCAAAATGCCCCATGTTTTAGTAGGAAAAAGCAGGAGAGGTCTACCAATTCTGGTAGTGACATAGCAACTAAAGCGGACAAGTTGGAAGGCCATCGGTGAGGATGACTTTTACGGCCGCCCACTGATGTAAGATAAAAGTCCGTACACGCGTGTTTCGCCGATCTCGTGTCTATGCATGAGGTCAATGGGTTCTACTCACCATTTAATGCACTAGCGATACTCGTGTGCTTTAGGGTATATAAAATTAGTTGTAATGCTGCCCATTTTAATTTCCTCGGAAATTCATGTGTAAAAATCTGAGTAGCTCACTCACTATCATGCTTTTAAGACTTCGTTAGTATCTACTCTGTCCCTTAGGTAAATAATCCAGTATTCTCATACTAATGACGACCGGCTAGTAAATTGTGAATATTAGGTAGTTATTCCGCAGTAGCTGATGCATTTCAGCTTAAATGTTCACGTCAACTTTCGGACCAAGCATTAAGAGCTTTGTTATGAAGGACAACTCCAATTGCATTCACCAGTTTCCGCGAAGAGTCAAAGGGCAGAATTAAAACTGGGATTTGTATAGCAGCCAGGCTATTTGTGCCACACATACAACACGGTTCTCCTTCATGCATCTGATTACATACACGACCGTTCGACCGTAGTTTCCGACGAGGTCCACCGTGTTTCACACAGCAAGGGGACGCAGGGATGGTGACTTACGCATGAACAAGAGCAGAGAGGCCATAGCCTTGAGCTACATCCACCGCGCACACCTCTCCCACCAGAGCCCGGTGTCATCACCAAGCTAAGAAGACCGGAAGCGGAAGAGGTCACAGATGGCTGATGCGGCCGGAGCCGCTCCTAGGCATGCCACCACACCTGGCTCGAACCCCATGGGGTGGGCGGGTCATAAAGATCCCATTACGGAGGAGCCATTGCAGCTGGACTATCAGTCCGACAGTCGAGCACTCCACACAAACACACACTGGGCTGGCCGAGCGGTCTGAGTTAACCCATGAGTCGGCAACCTTACAAGCCACGGCTTTTAGCGCACCGTGGTAGCTGGAAGCACGTCAGATTATTAGGGTAGAGTATAGCAAGTAAACTGCTTCTCTGGGTGATGTTTTTCGAAGGTATGAACACTCGCCTAATGACCTGATAAAGCTGTGCATGGAGTTCTGGTCAAATTTTCTAAGATTTTTATGACTGTTAAAATAATGTGGTAGTTTTATGTTTAGTGGAGTATGTTTAGAATTGTTTTTATAATCAATTATCGAGTATGTCATTTACTCGGGTGGGGTTATCTAATATTTGAGTCCAGTTGTGAAATGCAATGAAAGATAGCATTTCATCGTATTTGGTCAGAGCTGAGTTATCGATCCAGTTAATTTCTGGACGGTTCAAATCACATGTAATTATCATATATTCCGTATTTATGTTTGATGTATTGTCCATTAAGTGGTTAAGGCTAGTGTCATCGTTACTATATTCTGGGGGAAATGGAGACATCAAACAAGTATTTTTTTGTATGTCTGAGATTTTATCAGGGCAAGTTCCCTTCCCCAGTGAAAGAATCATTTCGAACATCAAGAGTA